>QRFJ01004421.1:77761-111239 GCA_006176705.1 Cocos nucifera
ATTGAGTGATGAGGATTTGATCAAATTTGATCGAATTTGATTCAACTGGGTTTGGCCCGATCAGGTTATAAGATGACCTAATCGCTATGGGAGATTTGACACTGATTTGATCAGGACCTAAACCTAATTAATTTCTAATTTGATTAAAATTTTATTGGGTTTGGTTAAGCCTAAATTAGTTGGGTTTAACATAGTCTAATTGGGTCTAGATTAATTGGTTTGGTTGAAACCAATTAAGACTAAGTCAAATAAGTTTGAATTTGAACCTTCCTTCTCCCTACGCCACCCTGCTTTGACTTTTCCGCACCCTATCTCACTCACACTTTAGTTTTGCATGAGAATTCTCACATAGAGAAGGTATCTACACCTCCTCTTCTTTCTACCTTTGACATGGTTCAAGTGTTGGATCAGATTAGATTTAAGTTGAATTTTGAATTCAACTTGAGTTGGTTGCTTTGGTTGAAACTTCCCAACTCCCTCTCATTATTATCCATTCACCATGCCCCTTGAGAAATGTTACGTGATTTTTTTTTGTACATTTTCTAAAGGTGGGTGCACAGAAGGAGAGTCTTTTTGGATGTCAAACATCCAGGGGTGGGTGTTGGATAGGGATAAGAAGGTTTTTGAATTTGATGTTGGTTGGTAGGTTGAAACAAGTTCAATCTCCGACCTTTATCTCTTTCCATCCACCTTTCCCATGGTATTTTATGTTAATAAATTATGATAATTTTTGTGCATTCGCAAGAAGTGATCCAAATTCTGTGGTAAAAATTTCAATATGATTGGGCATTAGTTTTTGGCAAGAAAAATCTTGGAGTGAAGGTGAGCAGGGTCCTACAGCACTTTATTTTTCCCTTATGCCTCTCTTCTCTTCTAATTTTCACCTCTAAGGATAGAAAATATTTAGATTTGATCTAAACAGGGTTTATAATTCTAAAAGTCATCTTTCTATGAAAACTTGTTTCATAGAAAAACTCCATACAAAGAGGGTGTGATAAAATTTTCAGTGTGTCAGGGTTTTTGAACCGAGTGAAATCCTAGATTTGGGTATCTAGGTTCGGGTGTAGAGATCGAGTGTTGTGAGTATTTGATTGCCACCAAACTTTATACACCTCTTCATCATCCTCCGGTATTTGTATTTTGATTTTTTGGAGTATCTCAAAAATCAAAAAGTAGATGATTAATTAGATTGATCATGATCAGCCATCGAAGGCCCTAGCGAGGAGCTAGCACTCCAGTGGGGCTGATCGGGATCAGGAGCTCCATGTGGACCAACCATAGAGGTCGGACAAGTGTGTGGTTGTAGCACAATGCCAAAGCCTATTTTGATGGATTTAGATCATGGAGAGCAGCTACCTGTGCATAGGTATTGAGTTCTGAACTCATATCAATCAGCATATATGATTTGCTGATTGATTATATTTTATTTTTTTATTACATATTACCATGTCTAGATCCTGAGTAGGATAATTGATTAGATCAATGCATGCTATAAAATTAATATTAGATTAATTTTAGCTTCTACTGTGTTGCCCAAGGATGGCTACCCAAGAGGGGATGTGAATTGGATATTATAAGAACTTTTTAACTAATATGCAGATTTGAATTATTTAAACTAAGTGAAGTGCACATAATGAGTAATGAAACAAGCTTTGTAACATGCAGTGAATGAAAGCAATAATGTAAAGAATACACAATCACAAACACACAAATTTTATAGTAGTTTGGTGCCAAACTCAGCACCTACGTCCACTCCCCAAGAATACCTCTTGGAAATTCAACTATAATTCTCGATAAGAATTACAGTCTGATTATTTTCTGGGCTCACAATCAAATTCAGTTGATTTTTCTTGACTCACCAACCAAAATCATACACGATTATTTTTTAGGCTCACAATCAACCCCGATTGGTTTTACCCTTGGCTCACCAATTAAACCAATACAACGTCTAACTCGAGGCTTGGACTAACCCAAGTTTCTCATCCCAAGAAACTTAAAATAAAATATAAAAGATATAATTTAAAAGAAACTCTATAAAATCCAAGAGAAGAAAATCTGGATTGCTTTACTTATAGGGTTGATTTCTTCTCTTTGAATGCTTGAGGAAGTAGGAGATGATCTTCAATAATGATGGCCTAACTTCTCTCAGATTTGAGGATGTTGGAAGGACAAAGAATGTCTGAAAATCACTCCTTCCTTATTGTTTTCAGCTCATTCTTCTTGCTTTCTTAATGAATACTCAATAAACTCTTCAAAAGCTTGTTTTCAATACTCTAAAGATTTTCTTATATATTCTTGAGGCTATCCACCACTTATTTACATCTGGAAGGTCTTCAAAATAAGTTTTAGCCATTGGAGTTGAGAAAATAGCTGTTAGGAGTTATTGTGGATAAAAAGTTAAAGTTCTAAAAAACTAGTCATTACAGTCACTGGGTCGACTCAGTTTTTCGCTGGGTCGACTCAGTCTAACTTGGTCGGCTTAGTTTACAATTGGATCAGCTCAGTATCAGTTCACTTCAAAAATTAGCTTTCTATTTTTCTATTTTCTGAGACTGGGCCATCTAAGTTTTTCACTGAGCCGACTAAGTACTAAGCCAACTCAGTTTTTCACTGGATCATCTAAGTTTTCAGCCTTCAACAATTCTGCATATTTTTCTGCATGAATGGCTTTTTGTCTTCAACTTTTAAGGGCTTTGTCCACCTTGATTTTTATGGTCTTTCCCACCATTGAGGCTTCCAAATACTTATTGTTTGAGCTTTATTTGAGCATTTGAAATTATTCTTTTCTTTGACTTTTCTTCTTGTGAGGGGATTTCTTCTATGGATAATTTCTTCATTTTAAACACAAAGAAAGTCCTACACACATTCTTGAAACACATGATTAGATACATAACATACTCAAGGTTTGACAATCATCAAAATCAATCATAGGATCAACAATCTCCCCCTTTTTGATGATGGCAAAACTTTGAGTATATGCTAAAGAAACTAATGTAAATCAAGACAAGAACAATGAATTAAACTTCATGAAAGAATTCTTAATGAGCCTATAATTTATCGCACATCATTAGTATATGCATATTTTATATACTTAATATACTTCTTTTCCTTTTTGACAGCATAAAAAAGCTCTTGGGAAGAAACAAGAAGTCATCAAAATCAACATTAAAGCATTAAATTGAGAGATGCATTAAATTCATGAAATCAATTTAAATGAATCATCTCCCTTTTGAAAATTTATCTTTTGACTCAAAATAAGTATTAAATATTTATTTTAATTTAAAAATTAGCTTGAATTTAAATATTATCTACTCTCTTTCATTTTGAATGAGTATGATCTTTAATCAGATTTTCAAATATGCACTTTTAAGCTTTAAGAGAAATAGAGTTTTTCAAAAGATTTGAATATGAAATCAAGCATAGTATATACTTAATATTCAATCTTTCATTTTCCTTAAAAAATTCAGTCAATTAAGCTCGAAAAAAGTATTTATTGAAGATGTATCGAGCAAAGAAAAATGAATAGTATCAAAGCAAAAGATAGTCATATTTTCAAATTCATTGCTTTGAGTAAAAATTATTTCAAAATAAATAATTCATAAGGATTTTGCAATGCACATCATAAATTTAGGATCAAATTTAAATTTTCAAATGAGTTTCAAAATTGAGTTTAGAAATTTATTTTTGAGAAAGAATATGCAAAAAATTTAATTTAGCTCCAATCATTTGCCAAAAATGATTATGCAAATAAAGTTTAAAGGTTGGCACATAAAAAGTTCAGTATTATATTAATCAATGAGCTTCAAAATTATAAGAATATATCAAAATCAATCTGTTTGGAGTAAGAATATGCCTCAAACTCATTTTTCACTCCGAAGAGTTATCAAAAATAATTTGATAAACAAAAGCATGCATATCAAATTGAATAAATACTTGAAAGCTCAATTTAAGGAGATCATAAAGAAGTTTATTGAGAATTTAAGTTCATATTTCATTTTTTCTTAACTTAAATTAATTAAAATTTTCAATCAAATCAAATTAGAAAATATCTCTCCCCCTATTTTTCATATTTATAGTTAGATTAATTTACTTTTCAACTTTCTCCATCTTTTTCTTTCAAATTAAGCATAATTAATTGATACCATATTAATCTTAATTAATACAAATTTGACTTTTATGCTCAGATTTTTAAATTTGATTGATACCAAGTTAGTAATCATTTTATCTTTGATATTTTCTCCTCCTTACTTTTGCAAACAAAGATATTTTAAAATTAAATAAAATTTTAAGAGAACAAGCAAGTAAACATAATATGAAATCATATTAAAATTAATAGATTTAATCAAAATAACTTTAACAATCATTGATGGTATGATGTGAGAAAAAAATTTAGATTATACCATGCATCAATATCCATCCCTTTTCATTTCCAAGGCATCCATAAAAAATTTTTTCCTTTCATTTCATTTGGATCCTTAGTGCACCTACAAAGTCACTTAATAATTTTTGATACCCAAGTCATCTTGGGTCCATAGGTGTTAGTATTCAAGATTTCCTTTGGAACCAAAATTTATTTAATCAAAGTTTGACCAATTCTTTTAAAATTACATTCAAAAATTTTATGGACCATTTTGTTATATTTAAAACATGTAATTGAATGATTTTCAAAAGGAGCTTTCCTAAACATGCTTTTGAGAAATTTCTATTTTCTCAATGAATTATAACCAATTTTCATTTTATCAAAAATAACATTTTGATTGTTTAATATTGCTTAAACTTTTATGATCCAAGTGTAAACTTTTTAAGCATGGATTTTAAATTTTCAATCTCTTTTCTTAATTTTATATTTTCTTCCAAAAGAGATTTTTCAGATTTTAAAAGCTTTTCTTTTACTTTGACTAAGAATTTTTTAGATTTTGAAAGGGTTTGTTTTTCATCAACTAAAGTTTTCTTTTCTTCAACCAAATTCTCAAGCTCCTTATTCAACTTAACAAGTTCTTCAACTAAAGATTTTTCAGATTTGAGATACATTTCTTTATCTTTAGCCAAAGTATCCTTTTCTCTTAAAATATCTTCTTTTTCTAATAAGAGTTTACTTTTTTCATTAGCTAAAGGAAGATTAGATTTTTTGAGTTTCTTATTTTTCAGCTTTAATTTCTTAAATCCATTCATTAAGTCGTTAAAGGCTTCAAATAATTCATCAAAAGAAAATTCAGAAAAGTTCTCATTGTTTACCTCATTGTTGTGAGCCATCAAGCATAGATTTGTTTCTTCTTCACTTGAGGATGACTCTTCCTCATAATTTGAGCTCTTTTTCAGTAGGGGGTAATTCTTTTTATATTTTCTAAATTGATTCTTTTCTTCTTTTCCTCTTCTTGGTTCAAAATTTTTCTTCTTTCTCATAAATTTCATGAACCTTCTTATAATCAATACCATTTCTTCGTTATCTTTCGAATCCTCGGTAGAATCACTTGAACTTTCTTCAATGGCCAATGACTTGAGTGCAAGAGTTGTCTTCTTCATCTTTTCCTCCTTCATGCTTTGGTTCATATTGAGCTCATGTGCCATGAGCGATCTGATTAGCTCTTCCAAAGTAAGCTTGCTAAGATCCTTGGCTTCTTGGATTACCGTTACTTTTACTTCCCAAGACTTTGGTAGGGACCTAAGAATTTTGCATACAAGATCACTGTTAGAATAGTCTTTTTCAAGACTTTTTAACTTATTTATAATTTCAGTAAACCTTGTAAACATATCACTTATTGTCTTATGAGGTTCCATTTTAAACAACTTATATTTATGAACCAACATGTTTATTTTAGATTCTTTGACTTGACTTGTACCCTCATGGATCATTTCAAGTCTATCCCAAATCTCTTTTATAGATAAACATATTGATATTCTATTGAATTTATTATAATCTAATGCATAATATAAAATGTTAATAGCTTTAGCATTTAATTGAGCTAGCCTTTTATCTTGCTCATTCCAATCTTCTTTAGATTTAGGCACACATAAATCATTAACAATCATTATGGGTGTGTGAGGACCATTGAGTATGATATTCCATATGTCATAATCTTGTGTTTGAATAAAGATTCTCATTCTAGTTTTTTAATAAGTGTAGTTGGTGCCATTGAAAAATGGAGGTCTAATGGTTGAGTGTCCCTCACTCAATAAAGAACCAAATGGATCAGCCATAATATCTTTAGCTCTTTGACCGTTAGGTCAACAACTAATATTAGAGCACCTGCTCTGATACCACTTGTTGCCCAAGGATGGCTATCCAAGAGGGGGGTGAATTGGGTATTACAAGAACTTTTTGACTAATATGTAGATTTGAATAATTTAAACTAATTGAAGTGCACACAATGAGTAATAAAACAAGCTTTGTAATGTCCAGTGAATGAAAGCAATAAAGTAAAAAAGACACAATCACAAACACATAAATTTTATAGTGGTTCAATGCCAAACTCGGCATCTACGTCCACTCCCTAAGAATACCTCTTGGGAATTCAACTATAATTTTCAACAAGAATTATAGTTCGATTATTTTTCAGGCTCACAATCAAATCCAGTTGATTTTTCCTAGCTCACCAACCAAAACCATACACGATTATTTTTCAGGCTCACAATCAATCTCGATTGATTTTACCCTTGGCTCATCAATCAAACTAATACAACATCCAACTCGAGGCTTGGACCAACCCAAGTTTCTCATCCCAAAACATTTGAAATAAAATATAAAAAATAAAATTTAAAACAAACTCTATAAAATCTAAGAGAAGAAAACCTGGATTGCTTTACTTATAGGATTGATTTCTTCTCTTTGAATGCTTGAGGAAGTAAGAGATGATCTTCAATAATGATGGCCTAACTTTTCTTAGATTTGAGGATGTTGGAAGGATAAAGAATGTCTGAAAATCACTCTTTCCTTACACCTTTTAGCTCACTCTTCTTGCTTTCTTAATGGATACTAAATAAACTCTTCAAAAACTTATTTTTAATGCTCTAAAAATTTTCTTATATATTCTTGAGACTATCCACCACTTCTTTACATCTGGAAGGTCTTCAGAATGAGTCCTAGCCATTGGAGTTGAGAAAATGGCCATTGGGAGTCGTTGTGGATAAAAAGTTAAAGTTCTAAAAAACTAGCCATTATAGTCACTAGGTCAGCTCAGTATCTGTTTACTTCAAAAATCAGCTTTCTATTTTTTTATTTTCTTAGACTGGGCTATCTAAGTTTTTCATTGAGCCGACTAAGTACTGAGTCAGCTCAATTTTTCACTGGATCATCTAAGTTTTCAGTCTTCAATAATTCTGCATATTTTTTTTGCATGAATGGCTTTTTATCTTCAACTTTTAAGGGCTTCTTCCACCTTGATTTTTATGGTCTTTTCCACCATTGAGGCTTCCAAAAACTTATTGTTTGAGCTTTATTTAAGCATTTGAAATTATTCTTTTCTTTAACTTTTCTTCTTATGAGGGGATTTCTTTTATGGATAATTTTTTCATTTTAAACACTTGGAAAGTCCTACACACATTCTTGAAACACATGATTAAATACATAATATACCTAAGATTTGATAATCATCAAAATCAATTATGGGGTAAACATGCTATATTTTATTCAAAAAAAGTTTTCAAAAAGCATGCCCTAAATCCTGCTCGATTTCCTTTAAATGGTATCAGAGCAAGAGTTGCTTGACATATTAATATGTTAATTAGAAAGATTAAATACTTACATATTTGATATGTATTTAATCCAAATAACTTAGTAATCGAGGGTGAATGAGCCACCAAGCCGTTCGATCATAAGGGACAAGTATGGTTTAAAAGCCATCTCCTTCCATTCAGTGGGGATCCCTTATGGCGGTAGGGGTGCCACTGTGCACTCATTCATTATGATGAACAGTGAAAGGATTTGATTGAAATTATTTCAATTAGAAAGTTAAACATGAATATGTTTAGATTAGATCTAAAAGATAATTTATTATTTAGTTTTTAATATGCCTTATTTTATGTTATGAGATTAGCAATAGGATTGTTGTTTATAAAATGAGCTAACCCATTAGTGAAATGAGCCAACCCATTTGGTGAACAAAAAATAAAATCTTTCAAAATTTAAAAATTATTTTTGAAATGCTGAACCCCGACCCATCAACTCAAAAACTTAATTAAAAGAATTAATTATCTCATAGAATCTAGAATTATGAATTAAAGATTCTAAGACATAAGCATAAGCTATGGGTTAAAGGGTTAGATGAATTTGGTCCATTAATTGGGTTAGACCTTAGGTTAGTTGAAGAATGGACTTAATCTAGAGTAATTGATCAAATCTAACCAAGTGTTGAATTAGATTAGGTCAAGGACACTCTTGACTCAACTTCAATAGTTGTAGTTGAATGAGTCCATGTCTTTAACTAGACCAAGATGGACTTGATTCATGGCTAAGTGGTCTAGTCCGAAATTACTTGGTTGATCAAATTAAACCTAATTAATCGATTGGTGTCTAAGGTAAGTTTGACAGCCTAGATCAGTAGTTTTTAATTAGGAGCTACTCATACAGATTCAATCTTTGATGAGTTAATGGTATATCTCTTCCACTGATCTCAATTATCTGGCCGACATGGTCGATTAGAGTTTGATTAGATCACTTGGTTGTTCAAGCTGACCCATGTTACTAGGAATCAATTTGATTAATTTTAATTAGTAAGACTGAATTAGGTGCCCATGGACCTAAATTGATCATAGTCCTAACCTATTGACTTGGTGAAGTCAGTGGGAGGATTTGACTTGGTGAAGTCAGTGGGAGAAATTGGTCTGTATTCTTTCTATCTTTAAATCATAAGTAACTTAGATCCTCTAAATTATTAGATCCTTAAAATATTTAAGTTATGGGGATAATCAAGTCATAGCCTCCCATTAAGGTGAATAGTAATGAGTCCAAATTTTTGAATGGACATTGGAGGTGCCTAACACCTGGTGTTCATCTAGATATTGAAATTACTATCCATCATATGATGATTAGGTTGCACTCTCTTAATGGTAATCAGGTTAGCTAGAGCCTACCTCGGGCCTGATTATCACTGATTTGATGCACCGAACTCAATCATGTTAATGGTTGGACCTAACCAGACCTTTTCAGTGGAGGTCAAAGCCTATTGAATTGGCTTCTAGGGCAAAATCTAATTACTAAAAATTATTTGAAGAAATAATTGATGGTGAACCTACCTATAGATACACATGGATTAGCCAGAGCCTACCCCAAGCCTGTCCGTAGTCTATACGAATTTTAGTATCCACTAAGGAGTTAGTGTAATTTCTCGAATTGGAGGTAGAGACTACCAATTTGCTAAAAATAGTGAAAAAATCTTTAGACTAAATTCTAAGTCTTTAGGATTAATTAATTCAAGTACTAATGAGATTTCATATTTTTCTTTTAGATAAATAGAATGGCTAGTGTTAGTCCACTCCGTTCACTATTGGATAGTGGTAAGCTTTTAGGACCTTATTATGAGGAGTCTAATGCTAACCCTGATCTAGCAGACCAGAAGAGGAATGGTCCTATTGACCCAAATAGACTGAACAGGAGAAATCAGCAAGTAGTTGCTAGGCAAGGATGTTATATGATAACACCTTGCAATTTCTTCGTATGTGAAAAATCTACCTGGGTATTAGATACCGGGAGTCCAATTCATATATGCAATTTGTTGCATGGACTTCAAATTGGTAGAAAGTTTGAGAATGGCGATAAGTACCTGAATGTTGGGGATGGAAGTAAAGTTTCAGTCCTAGCATTGAAAACTCTTGAGCTATTTTTCAAAGATAAAAATGTTGTTTTAAGTGATTTCACTATTGTCCATCTTTTATGATGAACATAATATTGTCCATCTTTTATGATGAACATAATATCTGTTGAGCTTTTGGCCTAGGATGGTTATTGTTTGTCAATAAAAGAAAATTATTATGATATTATTATGAATAATGTTACAATAATGTGAGGATAATTAGAAAATGGCATTTATATTTTATCACAGCCTGTTAGTGTAATGTACACGTCAAACAAATATCCAAAGCTAGATCATGTCTTCGATGCCTATCTTTGGCACTGTAAGCTTGGTCATATAAACAAGAATAAGATAAATAGGTTAGTCAAAGAGAATATCCTTGACATCGATGATTGCAAATCATTGAATACTTATGAGTCCTGCCTACTTGGTGAGATGACCAAATCACCTTTTATTGGAAAAGGTGAACGGGCCACTGAGCTTCTGAGTCTAGTACATACTGATGTATGTGGACCCATGAACATATGTGCTAGAGGTGGTTCTACTACTTCATTATATTTACTGATGATCTATCTAGGTATGTGCACATCTATCTTATGAAGAATAAATCCAATTCATTTAAAATATTCAAACAATATCGAAATGAGGTAGAAAAATAACTTGAAAAGAGTATTAAAATTCTTCGATTAGACCGAGGAGGTGAATACCTTTCCAACGAGTTTTTGACATATCTAGGAGAGAATGGGATTCTCTTATAATGGATCCCTTTCAGAACACCATAGCATAATGGTGTATCAGAAAGGAGGAATCAAACCCTATTGGACATGGTTCGATCCATGATGGGATTTGCAAGTCTACCAATTTCATTTTGGGGTTATGCATTAGAGACTGCTTGTTATGTTTTGAACGCTGTTCCGAGCAAGTCTGTTGTAAAGACTCCATATGAGATATGGACTGATCGTAAGCCGACACTCTATCACATTAGGGTTTGGGGATGTCTAGCTTATGTAAAATATTTATAGCCAAAAAAGCTTGGACCTAGGTCCGATAAATGCATGTTCATAGGATACCCTAAGGAAACTAGGGGTTATTAATTCTATCTTGCTGAAGAACAAAAGGTGTTCGTCAGCAATAGGATGGTCTTTTTGAAAAAGGAGTTTCTTATGGAAGGAACATCTGTCTCTAATGTTGAGCTTGGTGAAGTTCGATAGGTGGAAGAATCGACACATTCTAGTGAACCTAAAGAACTGGATTTGATTAGATCAAACCCAGAGCCCATTGAAGAGGCACCTTTAAGGAGATCTGATAGAGTACCATATTAATCGGATAGATACTATAGTTTCTTAATCTAGGATGGTGATCCTATCGAACTCGATGAGAATAATGAGGATCTGATCACCTACATAGATGCCATGTAGAGGTCTGACTCCAATAAGTGGCTGGAAGCCATAAAATCCAAAATAGAGTCCATGAAAGTCAACAATGTATGGACACTGGTTGATCCACCTGAAGGGGTAAAATTTATTTGGTGTAAGTGGATTTTTAAAAGAAAATGGGATGCAGATGGGAAGGTGGAGACCTATAAAGCCCATCTGGTTGTCAAAAAAAATTATCAATATTATGGTATTGACTGTGACGAGATGTTTTCTCCAGTGGTAATGCTCAAGTCTATTCAGATTATGCTTGCAATAGCAACATACCTAGACTATGAGATCTAAAAAATGGATGTGAAAATAGCTTTCCTAAATGGAGAGCTAGATGAAGAGGTGTATATGATATAACTTGAGGATTTCACATCCATAAATGAGTCCAAGGTGTGCAAGCTTTAGAGATTCATTTATGGATTGAAGTAGGCCTCTTGGAGTTGGAACATGCATTTTAATAAGGTGATCAAAATGTATGACTTTATTATTAATGGAGAGGAACCCTACATCTATAAATGGGCTAATGGTTCTGTAGTAGTCTTTCTTGTACTGTATGTGGATGATATTCTCTTAATCGGTAATGACATCCTTGCACTACAGAAAATAAAGGTTTGGCTGTCGGCACTATTCTCCATGAAGGACTTGGGAGAAGCTTCCTACATCCTAGGGATGAAGATCTATAGGGATAGATCTAAAAGATTGCTTGGTTTATCCCAGTCCACGTACTTCGATACCGTGCTGAAAAGGTTCGACATGAAAAATTTTAAAAAGGGCTATCTCCTGATAGGCCATGGAATTACTCTCTCAAAGAGGAATCGTCCGATAACTCCTCAAGAGAGAGAGCATATGAGTAGAATACCATATGCTTCAACAGTAGATTCTATCATGTACGGTATGATGTGTACAAGACCAGACGTGGCATACTCACTAGGGGTAGTGAGTAGATATCAGTCTGATCCGGGTGAGCATCACTGGAAGGTTGTAAAGACAATCCTGAAGTATTTAAGAAATACCAAGGACCAGTGGCTCATCTATGGAGATATTGACTTGAAACTTATGGGATATACTAATTTTAATTTTTAGTCAGATCATGATGATAGCAAGAGTATGTCAGGATATGTGTTTATCCTGAACGGTGGAGCGGTCTGCTAGAAGAGTTACAAGCAGCACATTATGATCGATTCTATGTGCGAGGAGTATGTCGTGGCATCCGATGCTATGCAGAAAGCTATGTGATTGTAGAAGTTCATCGATGAGTTGGGAGTGGCATCCTTCTTGGATGGTCTGGTTCTGCTTTACTGTGACAGTACTGGAGCCATAGCTCAAGCGAAGGAGCCAAAGGTACATCAGTACACCAAGCATATTCTGCGTCGCTACCATCTTGTATGAGAGATCATGGAATGAGATGATGTTGATCTTTAGAAGATTGACTAAAAGGAGAACGTGGCCGACCCATTTACTAAGGCTCTCGAAATCAAAAAGTTTGACAATCACAAATGGAAGATGGGTATTCGATACTATTCTGAGTGGCTTTAGTCTAAGTGAGAGTTGTTGGGAATTGTTCCTAAAGCCAATCATTTAGGTTGTTGATGGTTGAGCTAAATATAATTATACTTTAATTATTAATAAATAAAATTATTATTTTGGCATTTTCATCACTTTGTGCATCTTTCTGTAATGAGCTCTTCTATGATGAGGTCCTTAGGATTATTTAGACTCGACAAAGGAGGATTTGTCGTTTAGTCCTTAAACCAATTTACGATCAAATGATTTGTTGTTATCTAGGATGACAACATATCGAGTGTAGGTCATTGTATGCCATAAGTGTTGGTTGTTCTCTTAACCAAAAAGTATGGAGATACTATTATGGCATGCAGGTAAAGTGTAGGAGTACATTTCACTGAACGTGATCCAACTACAGAGCTCTCTTCTGCCAAGAGTTGCTCGTGAAGGATATGGGTATATGTGTCCCTTAGACCTAAGATCACTATAGTGACTTGCAAGCAACTCACTATACTTAGGTACCGAACTACCTAAATTTCTAATTCAGTGATGGAAGGCTACTGGGTGCAGTCAAGTACTTGGCTTGTTGGTGCATGAGTCAAGATGAGATTGACCCCTCCAACTGTTAGAGCAAGTGGATCATTGTATTTCAATTTAGCAAATTCTCGATTGGGGTAGTCCATATGATGGATGCTAAGTTTTGAAATATACTATGAATAAATTTTAGGATTGGTAGTAAATCCTAGATCGTCCTTTGAGCATCGAGGTCAAGGGGATGAATTATACGATAACAATATGCCACAGGTTCATCGAAGCTGCATTGCAATTTTTCGACCTATTCGGATGTTGGGTACCATTGCTAGATAGTCACATCAATTAGTATAGAAAATTAGTTTCTATGCTACCAGCTTAGGATTCGAACCTATGGGGTCACACACAATAGGAGTTTCTACCTGATTTGATGACTGATATTGAGTCTTGATGACCTAGGAATCTATGGTTAAGAGTCCCACTGGACTAGGACTCTGTGCTCAAGAGTCATAGTAGACTGAGACTCTGAGTCCTACTCATTTGGAACTCTTTGATCAGGAGTTTCACTGGTCTGGGACTTTATAATCATGAGTTCAATTCGTTTGGAACACTGGGTTCAAGAGTTCCATTGGTTTGGGACTCTTCAGGAGTTTCATATTGATGGGACGCTATTGACCAGATACCCATGTGATTGGGACTCTATGTTTATTAAAAGATTAATTAGCAATTTGATTACTAATTAACTCAATTTGATTGAGCAATGAGAATTTGATAAAGTCTGATCAACTTGGATTCAACTGGATTTGACTCGATCAGGTCATGAGATGACCTAATCGCTATGGGAGATTTGACCTTGATTTGATCAGGATCTTAACCTAATTAATTTCTAATTTGATTAGAATTTTATTGGGTTGGGTTAAGCCTAAATTATTTGGGTTTAACCTAGTCTAATTGGGTCTAGATTAATTGGTTTGGTTGAAACCAATTAAAACTAAGTCAAATAAGTTTGAATTTGAACCTTCCTTCTCCCTGCGCCACCCTGCTTTGACTTTTCCACACCCTATCTCACGCACACTTTGGTTTTGTGTGAAAATTCTCACACACAGAAGGTATCTGTGCCCCCTCCTCTTTCTGCCTTTTACATGGTCCAAGTGTTGGATTAGATTGGATTTAAGTTGAATTTTGAATTCAACTTGAGTTGGTTGGTTTGGTTGAAACTTCCTAACTCCTTCTCATGCTTATCCATTCACCACGCCCCTTGAGAAATATTTCATGATTTTTTTTTATGCATTTTCTAAAGGTGGGCATGCAGAAGAAGAGTCCTTCTATGCATCAAACATCCAGGGGTGGGCGTTGGATAGGGATAAGAAGGTTTTTGAATTTGATTTTGGTTGGAAGGTTGAAACAAGTTCAACCTTCGACCCTTATCTCTTTCCATGTATGTTTCCCATGGTATTTCATGTCAATAAATTATGAGAATTTTTGTGCATGTACAATAAGGGGATTTCATTCTATGGTAAAAATTTCAATTTGTTTGAATATTAGTTTTGGGCAAGAGAAATCCTAGAGTGAAGTTGAGTAGGATCCTGCAGAACTTTATTTTTCCCTCATGCCTCTCTTCTCTTCTGATTTTCATCTCTAAGAATACAAAATATTTAGATTTGATCTCAATAGAGTTTATAAATTAAAAAGTATTCTTTCCATAAAAACTTGTTTCATAGAAAAATTCCACATAGAGAGGGCATGATAGAGTTTGTCATGTGTCGGGGTTTTTGGGCTGAGTGAAACCCTAGATTTGGATATCTAGGTTCGGGTGGAGAGATCGAGTGCTGTGAGCATCAGATCACCACCAAACTTTGTACACCTCTTCATCATCCTCCAACATTTATATTTTTATTTTTTAAAATATCTAAAAAATTAAAAAATAGATGATCAATCGGATCAATCATGATCAGCCATCGAAGGCTCCGACGAGGAAATAGCACTCCAGTAGGGCTGATCGGGACCAGAAGCTCCATGTTGACCAACCATAGAGGTCGGACAAGTGTACAGCTATAGCATGATACTAGAGCCTATTATGATGGATTCATATCATAGAGAGCAGCTACCCATGCATAGGTATCGAGTACTGAACTCATATCGATCAGCAAATATGATTTGCTGATCGATTGCATTTTATTTTTCTATTACATATTACTATGTCTAGATCCTAGGTAAGATAATTGATTAGACCAATGCATGCTATAAAATTAATATTAGATTAATTTTAGCTTCCACTATATTTTATTCAAAAAAAGTTTTTGAAAAGCATGCCCTAAATCCTACTCAGTTTCCTTCAGAATTGACATGTGCCACTAGTGCTTTTCTTATCAAGTTTGCATCCGGCAAAATCAGCATCAGAGTAACCAATTAATTCAAATTAAGATTCTCTATTATACCATACTCCCACATTAAGTGTCCTAGATAAGTATCTAAAGATTCTTTTGACAGCATGCAAATATAATTATCTAGGGTCTGATTGATACCTAGCACACTTGCAAACACTGAATACTATATCTGGTCTACTTGTAGTAAGATAAAGAAGTAAGCCTATCATACCTCTATATAATTTTAAATCTACTTTCTTATCTTTCTCATCTTTATCAAGTTTGCAGGATGTTCTCATTGGTATGCCAATTGGTCTTGAGCTCTCCATCCCAAACATCTTGAGTATTTTCTTTGTATATTTTGTTTGGTTGATGGAGATCCCCTCTTCATTTTGCTTAATTTGGAGTCTGAGAAAGAAGTTTAACTCTTCCATCATGCTCATCTCAAATTCATCCTGCATTAGCTTAGCAAATTCTTGATAAAAAATTTCATTAGTGGCACCAAAAATAATATCATACATATAGATTTGTGAAACTAATAGATTTTCATCTTTTCTTTTTAAGAACAAGGTTTTATCAACATTTCCCCTAGTAAATTCATTATCTAGTAAGAATTTACTTAATCTTTCATACCAAGCACGTGAGGCTTGTTTTAGACCATATAGGGCTTTATGTAATTTGAATACATGATTTGGAAATGTATGATTTTCAAATCTAGGTGGTTGTTCAACATCTACTTCTTCTGCTATATAACCATTATGAAATGCACTTTTTACATCCATTTGGTATAATTTAAAATTCATGAAGCATGCAAAAGCAAGCAATAGTCTAATAGCCTCTAATCTAGCTATAAGGATAAAGGTTTCATCAAAATCAGTGCCTTCTTCCTGATTATATCCTTTTGCTATATTTCTTATAATAATTTCATGTTCATCCAATTTGTTTCTATATATCCATTTAGTTCCAATTATTGGGTGGTCATTTGGTCTATCGACTTGGTTCCACACTCTATTTCTTTCAAATTGATTTAATTCTTCTTGCATGACATCTATCCAATATGGATTATTTTCAGCTTCTTCTATTGATTTAGGTTCAATTTATGATACAAAAGCTATGTAATTGTTTATATTTCTAAGATAAGATTGTGTTCTTACCTCCTGTGATAGATCATCAATTATAAGATCTTTAGGATGTCCATGTGCATACCTTCATTCTTTTGGCAGCTCCTCTCTTAGACTGTGAGAGGACTCTTTATTCTTCTCTTCTTCATTGTTTTGAGGTAGAGCATCCTTAAGTGTTAGATTGTCCATCTTGTCACGAAGATTTTCTGCATCCTCATCTAAAGCATCTTCTTTTCTAATAGATTTGTCATTATATTCATCAAAGATAACATGAATTGATTCTTCAATAATGAGAGTTCTCTTATTGAAGACTCTATATGCCTTGCTTGATGAGGAGTATTCTAAGAAGATACCCTCATTGGACTTGGCATCAAATTTTTTCAAGTTATCTTTTCCATTATCAAGTATGAAGCATTTGCAACCAAACACATGAAAATAGTTGATATTTAGTTTTCTATCTTTCCAATGTTCATATGAGATTTTTTTTAAAATAGGTTTTATTAGAATACGGTTTAATGTGTAACATGTAGTATTTATTGCCTCAGCCCAAAAATATCTAGGTAAATTACTTTCACACAACATAGTTCGTGCCATTTCTTCTAGTGTTCGATTTTTTCTTTCTACTACTCTATTTTGTTGTGGGGTTCTAGGTGCTGAAAAATTATGATCAATTCTCTTTTCATTATAAAAATTCTCAAAGTGCTGATTTTTGAACTCTGTATCATAATCACTATGTATGCAAACTATTGATGTGTTCTTTTCATTCAAAACCTTTTGATAAAATTTGAAAAATACATTGAAGGCTTCATCTTTTTGTGTTAAAAACATTACCCAAGTGAATCTTAAAAAATCATCTATAATTACAAAACTATACTTTTTACCTCCTAGACTAGTGGTTCTTATGGGTCCAAACAAATCCATGTATAGCAATTCTAAAGGTCTAGAGGTTGAAATCATTCCTTTTGGTTTGACAGAATTTCTAGTTTGCTTTCCAAATTGACATGCATCATAAATTTGATTCTTTTTAAAACTTAGTTTTGGTAATCCTTTTACAAGATTTTTCTTAATTAATTTTGAGAGCAAGTCCATACTAGCATGACCTAATCTACGATGCCATAACCAACTAGCTTCCTTGACCTTGGCATCCATTGCCATAAGACATTGACCATTTTTAATGTGTAGATCATCAAGATCTACTATGTAGACATTGTTATGTCTATGTCCTATGAACATGATGCCATTGTCATTTGGAGTAGAAATAATACATAATAGAGATTCAAAAGTTACTTTAAATTCTTTATCAAAAAATTGACTAATGCTAAGCAAATTATATTTCAACTCATCAATTAGCAATACATTTTGAATAGAAGTAGAAAGAGTGATACGAATGTTACCGACGCCAATGATACGTCCATTTTCATTATCACCAAATGTAACTACTCCTTTAGGCTCAAAAGTGATAAATTGAGATTTGTCATCCATCATATGCCTTGAACAGCCACTATCAAGATACCAAAGCTTTTCTTATCCCGAGCTGCAAGACACTATTACACAAGAAAATCAAGTTGAGTTTTTAGGTACCTAAGTTAGTGCTCATGGTTTCTTTTGAAATCCAAATCATTTTAACTATTTTTTTATTTAACTTTTTGAAATTACATGCATAAGACTTATGACCAATTTTGCCACAACAAAAATATGAGATATTTGAAGTAGAGTTTGATGAAGCTTTAACAAATAGATTTTTGAATAGTTTTTATTTCTTATGAGATTAAATCCTAATCCAGCCTTGTTAAAAATAGCTCTTTGATCATTTAGTAGCATATTTAATTTTTTAGAACAATAGGTAAATCTTTCTACAAATGATTTGATTTTTGCTAGTTCATCATTCAATTTCTAATTTTCATTAGTAAGAAAATTTAATTTTTTATAAAATATTTTCTTTTTATGAGTAAGTTCTAAATTTAACATTTTCATATCTTTATTTTTCAAAGTTACTTTCCTATATTCAGCCATAAGTTCAGATAAAGCCTCTTGTAGCTCATCAAAAGTAAAATCTAAGAAGTTTTCAGCATTTACCTCCTCATGATGTACCATCAGGCAAAGGTTGGCTTCTTCTTATGATTTTTCTTGGAGCTAAAGTCCTCACTATCACTTCAGATGGCCATCATCGCCTTCTTCTTGAGCTTTTTGGATGATTTCTTGAGAATGGGGCAGTCCATCCTAAAGTGGCCAGGTTTCTTACACTCGAAGCAAATTGGTAGCTTCTCTTTCTTCTTACTTGGTTCACCTTTGAAGGTCTTCTTCTTGAATTCTTGCTTCTTCTTTCTCATAAACCTCTTAAACTTTCTTGCAATCATGGCCAAGTCTTTTTCTTCCTCCTCTTCATCGGATTCCTTACTCTCATCATCCTTGGAAGTAGTTATCTTGAGAGCTATGATCTTTTTCTTCTTGATTTCCTCCTCCATGTTTTGCCTCATATTCAATTCATGAGTCATTAAGGATCCAAGAAGCTCTTCCAATGATAGCTTGTTGAGGTCTTTAGCTTCTTGGATGGCAGTGACCTTTGCTTCTCAAGCTTTTGAAAGTGACTTAAGAATTTTACGAACAAGCTCAATGTTAGTGTAAGATTTACCCAAGTTTTTTAAACCATTGATAATATTGGTAAATCTAGTAAATATTTCAGAAATAGACTCATTTGACTCCATTTTAAATAATTCATATCGATGGATAAGTATATTTATTTTAGACTCTTTTACTTGATTGGTATCCTTATGGGTAATCTCTAGCCTATCCCAAATCTTCTTAGCCGAAGCACAAGTAAAAATTTAATGAAATTCATAGGGGTCTAATGCACAATATAGGACATTCATGGCCTTAGCATTTAATTCTATCATTTTCATATCATGCTCATCCCAATCCTCTTTCAGTTTGGGAACATCATTACTCTCTATTTTGATTATGGGAGTGTGTGGGCCTTTGATTATCACTCTCCAAAGTTGATAATCAAGTGCTTGAATGTAAATGCGCATGCGTGCTTTCCAATAAGTGTAATTTATTTCATTGAACAAGGATGGACGGTTGGTCGATTGCCCTTCGGCAAGAGATGCACTCATATGGGTTGCCATTTGATCTTAACTCTTGATTGTTAAATCCAATAAAGTGAGTACCAAGCTCTGATACCACTTGTTGCCCAGCAAGACAACTCAAGAGGGGGGTGAATTGGGTTATTCAAAATTTAAAATAAGTTAGGTGCTGTTTTCAAAAATAAGTGATGTGATGGTGTATGCTTTAGTTCTAAGTATGCAGAAATGTAGAAATGTAAATGCAATGGAATGAAGTAAACAAGTCAATCAAAAATACTAGAAAATTTATAGTGGTTTGATGCTCCTTACACCTACGTCTACTCCCTAAGGTCCACTTGGGAATTTTACTATATTCTCTCCAAGATTACAGTCGGATAGTTATCCAAGGCTCACTATCCAAAATCTAGTTGATTTTTACATCGACTCACCAACCACAACCAACCCGCAAGCCAACCCTTGGCTTACAATCTAATTTTCAGACTTGGATAAACCTTCCCCTTAGCTTCAAAACTCTATTGAAGCTAAGTTATAAGAAAGAGAAAAGTTGAACAACAAAAATGAACAAAAAGCTCCTTTGATGAGCAAATAAGTCGATGAAGCTTTTTAGAATCTTCTTGGAGGGAGGATTTTGAACTATTTGAGCTTATCTTCTTACAGAATGGAATCACTTGATTTGATATTTTTGGAGTTGGAAGTGGAATGCTCTCTTTTGGACTCTCTCTCTTCACTTTTTGATTCCTTTCAATAATCTTATATTTATGTCACTTCCTCCAGGTGTTTTGTAGGTGATTTTTCATGTTTGGAAGGCTGGAGAACCCTATTTGACCATTGGAGAAGCAAAAATGACCATTTGAACCAAATCTGCATGGTTCTGGATAGTTTGTAGAAACTAGCCGTAGGAGCTCGAGTCGACTTGAGCCTCAGCTCGAGACCTTTTTCCCCGCTCATTCTTTTGCTCAAGATTTTTTACTGTACTCAATCCTCAACTCGTGGACCTCAAGTTGGCTCGTGCCTCTACTCAAGATTGTACCGAACCTTACTTCAAAATTATCATCTTTTGTATTTCTCCTGACTCAAGAACCTCGAGTCAACTTGAGCCTCTACTCGAAACCTTGCCCCAAAATCACTATTCTCTGAATTTTCACTGAGACTTCGACTCGAGAACCTTATATCAACTCGAGCCTCTGCTCAAGACAGCTCCTTCTGAAGCTTCTACATGCTAGTCTACATATTAGCTCAAGTTGAACAACGAGTCGAACCTCGAGTCGACTCATGGACTTCTTATGCTGAAAAATTTTAGTTTGCCCAAAAGTTTTCCTCTTGAATTTTGATTTTGAGATATCTTTTTCAAGCCTTATTTCAGGTATGATTTATGCTCCAAATGCCTCCAACTCTTCTCTATCAATTTTCAAATTCACTTATATGGATGTTTTATTTGATACTTTAAAAAACATCCTGAACATGATCTCATCAACTTTATTAATTCAAATATATACTCAAATATTATATTACTCATCAAAATCAATTTTCAGGATCAACAAATTACTTCAATATAAATAATTCATAAAAATTTTATAATGCATATCAGAAATTTAGTATCAAATTCAAATTTTCAAATGAGTTTTCAGATTAAGTTTAGAAATATATTTTCAAAAATAATTTAACTTCAACTAATTATCCAAAAATAAGATAAAACAATCAAATCATGTAAATTAAATTAGATAATTGTATGAAAGCTTCATTTAAGAAGATCATAAAATAGTTGATTGAGAATTTAAGATCAAAATTTATTTATCTCAATGTAAATTAGTTAAAATTTTTAATTAAATTAAGTTAGAAAATATCACTCCTCCTATTTTTCATACTTATAGCAAGATTAATTTACTTTTTAACTTTCTCTCCCTCTTTATTTCAAATCAAGCAAATTTAATATGAATTTAACCACTAAATTTAGATTTTCTAAATTTCAAAGACATTTTCAATTTTAAAGCCATTTTTAGTTAAATGATCATTTCTTCTTTAATAATTTCTCTCCCTTACTTTAGCAAACAAAATCATTTTAAAATTAAATAAAATTCAAAAGCATAAGCATCAATTGAGTGAACTAAGAGTATTAGTTAATCCAAATATCAATCAAGTATAGCATTCGCTCAAGAAGACACCAAATTTTTCAAAAATTTACTTTTTATTAAATTTAAAGGATGTTTACAAATGGATGTATATAATAAGAACAAATATTAAGAAGATCAAAAGAGTATGATAAGTAATTAAAAAAATATTTTTATTTAAATTTAAATTTTTTTATCATAAGAAATATCACTTAATTAAGTTTAGAAAAAGTATAAAATTTTTTGAATTTGTCTCAAATGGTATCACTTCAAGAATATAGCTGTGCAAAATCAGATTTGAAACAAAATCATTCTCCTCATTTTACCAAAAGATAAATCAATCAAATACATAATAAATAGTAAACTATTTGATACCAAATAATTAAAATTGAAGTTCTCTTTAAATATTTTGCTTTAAAGATAAATGACAGCTTTCTTGAAATATTTTGCTTGATATCAACTTCAAAAGATTCAAGAAGAGTATTTTTCAAATTCAATTTTTGAAATCAATCAATTGGAACAAAGTATAAATGTTCATCAATAAATTCTTTTTTAAGATCAAAGAGACAATCAAATCAATGATTAAAAAGAATATTCAAATCAATTTGGAGGATCAAAAATCAATCAATTGAGGATATAATAATCAATCAAATCAAATGAAATTAAATCAAAATTAGGTCGAGGAAAAACTAGATAAAGGATCTATGATTTTAGTTCAACTAGTAAATTTTCAAATTCTTAAAGACTAAACTAAGATGCAATGCATATCAATCAAGCACTTAAATTTTATGATTGAATGACTTATCTTTAAGTGCTTATTTCATACACTTTTTAGGAGAATTTTGATAATCTAGCATCTTATGTAGGTTGTCAAAACTTAGCTTATTTGTCATTTTTGCAATCAAATAGATTTATAGATAATTAAACTTTTTTTAATTTAAGTTTCTCAATAGCATAATTAATATAGAAAAGCTTAAATATTATATTAAATTTTAAAATACTTTTATTTTATTCATAACATGATATATAAAGGAGCATATATTAACCTTTAAAAATCAAAGCATTCAAATCATAGTATACATCAAAATTAGTCAATCATGCCAATATATGAGAACATTGAAAAGTATCTCAAGCAAGGATATAAAACCATATTGATAGATCTTTAGAAATAATAAAATCAATCAAAATAATTTCAACAAATATTGATGGTATGATGTGAAGAAAGTTTAGATTTTACCAACATCATCACCCATCCAAGTCCATTCCCAAGGCATCCAACTATAAGTATTTTCTCATTTTATTCCGTTGGATCCTTGGTGTACCTGCAAAATTATTTACTAATTTTTGGTATCCAAGTCATCTTGGGTCCATGGAGGTTAGAGCTCATGGTTCCTTTTAGAATCTAAATTTGGTGGATAGAAGTTTGGCCATTTTTGTTAATGTTGCATTCAGAAATTTTATGGCCAACTTTATTATATCTAAAATACTTGATTGAAAAATTTTTAAACGGAGCTTTGGTAGACATATTTTTGATAAATTTTTATTTTCTTAATAAATTATAGTCAATTTTATTTTTCTTAAAAATAGTCTTTTTGATTGTTTAATATAGCTTGAAGCTTTTGAGATCCAATTATAAACTTTTTAATTATGGACTTCAAACTTTCAATCTTTTTTTTTTGTTTGATAATTTTTTCTAAAATAGATTTTTTAAATTTACTCTTTTTTTAGCAGGAGAAATTAGTTTTTTTTATTCGTATAAATATGAGTTTTAAGTTGTTGTTTGGGTGTTAGGGACAGATAGGCCAGCTGGATATTACTAGCGCCTCCAATTACACCATTCCCTCATGGGTTGCGGTCACATATATGGCATCTTAAACTCTTTGGATCACATCGATTTTTCCAGCACAATCATGATTGCTTTCTAGCTTCCAATATCAAATAATATGTCAAATTGTTAGAATACCTCAGTTCGGCAGAACAGTAATGCATCCTCAATATTATTTTAAAATGCTTATTTTATGAGCATTTTCTTATTTTTCTTTCATCTTTTACAATTTGTTATAGTCACCCAAGGCAACCTTCCCAATGCTTAACCTATCTCCATATCAATAACACAAAAAGTCAGAACTCCATCATTAAGGATACAAATGAAGAGAGCATTATTAAACTAATAAGTGATGCTAGTTGAACTCTTGAGAATAAAAGTAAGCTTCACATCTCCAAACTCCATACACTAAGAAAAAAAGAGCAGTTGATTGGGTGAAAAAATATATGATGAAAGAATCAACTAATCATAGCAAATGAAGAGATATGAAATCAATTAAACATTCAAAGCTAATAATTGACCAACAGCATAGGAACTTCAACCGGAAGCTCAGCTCCAAGGTCTCCATGAGCCATCATAGCCTAAATTTTTTTTTAAGAAAAACAATCATGACCATCGGCTAAAAGAACAAGATTACATCAACCGAGTGTTAAGTTGAGCATTTAAAGTAGTAAATTTTTTATTACAATAATAGAAGAAAGATTCATTATATCACAGGAACTAGAGAGACATACCAAGACAAAAGATCCAACATAAATTGGACCTGACCTAGAACATCTTTGTCAAGCATGAGGCTATAACCTTTTATTAAACAATCTATTTTTTTGAAAAAAAAATCAAAGGAATTTAAGCAATCCTCTAGTACTAAATCATGCATGCAAACATTCCATGTATATCAATTCAATTAAAGAAAGTTGGGCAAATTATATTGATGCATAGGTTCACCATCTTGGTTCCAGACCATGTACCAATACCATCTTATTATAGTACTGGTATACAATTCGGCATGGTATGAGACAGTATACTGAGTGTCCATACAATATGAAATAGTGTACTAGGTCAATATTGGTATAGTACAACCCATATAGGATGGTACTGCATGGTATACCAAACCATCATGCATACTTTGTTGGATAAGATTCAAAAAGCATACAACTATGAAGTTTTAGTAAACTAAACAAAGACTAATGCTTATTATACATATATTGTGATGTACTGTGGTAACATATGCGAATTCTATTATATCCATAGTCCACTCTAATGAACCACAAAATGACTCACCCCATCAAATATGGATATAATACACTAAAGATTTGGTACCGCATCCGCACTTTCAATTTTGACAATCACGTGTATATCTACATTGCAACCTTGAAAAGAGAAAGAAGGAGAAAAACAGAGAGTGAAATAAGGTTCTCAAAAAGAAAGCCGGACACCATAGAGAAAAGGATCTAAGAGCGGCTACAGATGCAAACAATGAGTACTATTGACATGTACCTGATGGATGAGGTTATAACAAGAAAATTGGGTTTTAGTGACCAAAAAATCGATCGCTAAAAATCAAAAATCGATCGCAAATAATTGAGCGACCGATTTTGCGACTAAAAATTTTTGGTCGCAAAAAGGCTAGTTGAAAATATTTTTTGATCGATTTTTTCGATCACAAAATCTAACAATCGATTTATCGATCCAAAAAAATTATTAAAATTAAAAAAATAAAAACTTGTGATCAATTTTCCAACCAAAAAATTGATTGCTAATTTCCAAAAAATATAAAATAATAAATAATCAAATTTTTAAAAATTAAAAATTTATAAAAAATGGTTTCTAATTTCCAAAAAAATTATATTTTTTTTAATTTTCAAATTGATCAAAAATTTGATAACAATTTTTTTGTAAAATATTTTTTTAAAAAAAATTGATCACAAAACTGGTGGCTAAATTAACAAAAAAATATTAAAATTAAAATTCAAATAAGAATCGATAAAAAATTAGATCATAATTTTTTTAAAATATATTTTTTAAAAAAACTTGATCGCAAAATCGATTGCTAAATTAATTAAAAATATTAAACTAAAAATTTAAATAAGAATCAATCAAAAATTTGATCATAATTTTTTTAAAAAATAATTTTTCTAAAAGAATGATCGCTAAATTAATAAAAAAATATTAAACTAAAAATTTAAATAAGAATCGATCAAAAATTTGATCGTAAAGTTTTTGAAAAATAGTTTTTTAAAAAAAATGATCATAAAATTGGTTGCTAAATTAATGGAAAAAATATTTAACTAAAAATTTAAATAAGAATTGATCAAAAATTTGATTAAAATTTTTTTTAAAAATATTTTTTTAAAAAATCAGTCACAAAATTGATTGCTAAATTAATGAAAAAATATTAAATTAAAAATTTAAGTAATAATCAATCAAAAATTTAGTCATAATTTTTTTAAAATTATTTTTTTTAAAAAATCGATCACAAAATTGGTTGCTATTTTTTTTATATTTTAAATTTATATTATTTTTATTTTTTATATATTTTATTTTTCATAAAATAATAAATTATTAATATTTTAAATAATATTTTAATATTTTATTTATTACTTTTTCTCCCATCCTCCCACGTGCCTTCAATGGAATCCTCCCTCATCGCCCTCATCCACTAGTGCCGTCGCCCTCCGGTCCCCTACACCCCACCCCCCGTGCTGCCCCCAGGCCACCCACACAGTTCCTTGCCGCCCGCCCTGTCCCTCAGCCACAAGCATCGCCTGTGCTGCTGCCCCTTGGCTGCCCTTACCACCCATGCTACCCCCTGACTGCCTGCATCATCCCTCGATCGACTACACCGCTCGCTGGCCACTCGCACCGTCCCCTAACTGCTGCTTTGTGCCTCCGACACTACACTCCAGTCCCCCAACTACCCGCACTGCCCCCATTCCCCCGATGGTAGAGATTGATGGTAGGTGGCGATAAGGAGAAGGGGAAGGAGGGCTGTCGCGGGCAGGCCGACGAGGGGAGGTCGAAGGAAAGGGGGTCGTTGCAGGCTAATGAGGGGAGGGGGGCCGTCCCGACGAGCCAACGAGGGGAGGCCATCGCGGGCGATCGTCGGGGAGGGTAAGGAGTCGCAGCGGGCAGGTGTCATGGGCGGTCTTCGGGGGGGAGGGGGCCCCATCGCGGGCGATCGTCGGGGAGGGAAAGATGGGGGGGGGCTGGGACGGGGCGGGGGTGGGGCGCCGGGCTTATAAAGTTTTTTTGTTTAAATAATAAAATAAATCACACAAAAAAAGGGTGCCAATTAATTTTTTTAAAATTTAAATTTATGATAAATTTTTTGATTGCAAAAAACTAAAAAAAATTATAATAAAAAAATTAATAAAAAAATATCAAAATTATTTTTTAAATTTAAAATAATTTAAAGAATTTTTTGATCGATTTTTTGGTTTGAAAATTAATTTTTTCCAATCAAATTTTTGATCGCAAATTTTCCAACCAGAAAATTGATCAAAAAACCTTAAAATTATTTTTTTTAATTTAAAGTAATTTGAGAATTTTTTTGACCATTTTTTGATCAAAAAATTAATTTTTTCTAATCAATTTTTCATCATAAATGTATTTTGCAACCAAAAATAATTTTTTTTCTATTTTTCTCTAAATATGGTATAATTTTAAAATTTAAAGTTCATCTTTACTATTCATTATCTAAATAATTATTGTTATAGTATCATCACAAAAGATCGGCTCGATCTGATAGCCCTAGCTATATCGATTAATAAAATTTGATTTCGACGACCACGAACGACCATATGATGATCTGATAGTTAGAGACCACCAATGGGTTCAAAAACTTTCATAGATGATCTTGGTGATATTTATAGCACATTATCAAAATTTTATTTCAATCGGACATTATTATCATGATCAATTTAGTATAGAATGATTTAGGCCATTAAATAAAAAATGAGTGATCAAAGGGCCAAATGGCATCCAATTATAAGACGATATTTTAGATAAATGATCTTTCCAACTATTTTGATTGTTTGTATAGTGGTAATCATAAAATTCAAATCGTGCATATATGAATGATCTAAAACTATGTTTCTTAATACTCATTCTTAAAGTTCTTAGGTAATTATACTTGTGCTTTTGTAAGATCAACTTAATGTCGATGGTTTATATACACGTAGTTTATATTTTATGATCATCACCGTATAAATGATTAAATTAGTAGCAAAGATCATTTATCTAAAAATTACCTTACAATCAGATGTCATTTAGCCTTTTGATCTCTAATTTTTTATTTAACGGTTCAAATTATTCCATGCCAAATTGACCATGATAATGATGTCTGATTGAAGTAAAATTTTGATAGTATATTATAAATATCATCGAGATCATCATTGCATATTTTTAAATTCATCGATAATCTCTATCTATCAGATCATCATACGATCGTTCGTGACGATCGAAATCAAATTTTATTAATTGATATAGCTAGGACTATCGGATCAAGCCAATCTTTTGTGATAATATACTAACGATAATTATTTAGATAATAAATAGTAAAGATGTACTTTAAATTCTAAAATTATACCATTTTTAGAAAAAAATAAAAAATATATTTGGTTGTAAAATACATTTATGATCGAAAATTTGGTCGAAAAAAATTGATTTTCCAACCAAAAAATTGGTCGCTAAATTTATAAATTATTTTAAATTAAAAAATTAATTTTAAGATTTTTTGATCAATTTTTTTATCAAAAAATTTATGATAAAAAATTCAATCAAAAAAATTAATTTTCTAATTAAAAAATTACTCAAAATTTTTTCAAATTATTTTAAAATAAAAAAATAATTTTAGGATTTTCCAACCAAAAAATTGATCAAATTTTTTTTAATTATTTTAAATTTTAAAAAAATAATTTTGAGATTTCTTAATAGATTTTTTTGATCAAAAAATTTGTGACCAAAAATTTGGTAGGAAAAAATTAATTTTTCAAATTAGTTTAAATTAAAAAAGTTATTTTAGGATTTTTTAACTAATTTTTTGATCAAAAAATTTATGATAAAAAATTTGATAGAGAAAAATTAATTTTTTGATCAAAAAATTAATTAAAAAATTAATTAAATTATTTTAAATTTTAAAATAATTATTTTGGGATTTTTTGATTGATTTTCCCATCAAAAAATTTATGATCAAAAATTTGATCAAAAAAATAATTTTTTGATTAAAAAGTTGGTTGAAAAATATTTTAAATTATTTTAAATTAGAAAAATAATTTTAGGATTTTTTGACCAATTTTTCTATTGAAAAATATATGTATAAAAATTTGACAAAAAAATTAATTTTTAACCAAAAAATTAATCAAAAATTTTTTAAAACTATTGTAAATTTTAGAAAAATAATTTTGTAATTTTTTGATTGATTTTTCAATCAAAAAGTTTATGACCAAAAAATTTATAAAAAGATTAATTTTCTAACCAAAAAATTAATTAAATATTTTTTAAAATTATTTTAAATTTTTTTAAAAAAATTTTGAATTTTTTAACCTATTTTTCGATCAAAAAAATTGTAATAAAAAATTTAATCAAAAAAATTAATTTTTCATCAAAAAATTAGTCAAATTTTTTTTAAAATTATTTTAAATTTTTAAAAAATAATTTTAAGATTTTTTAATTAATTTTTTGGTCAAAAACTTTGCCATAAAAAATTTGATGAAAAATTAGTTATAAATTTTATAAAATTAATATTTTATAAATTTATTTTTATATTCAAATTTTTGATCGTGAAAATTTTGATCGTAAAATTGGTCATAAAATCGATTACAAATTTCAACCAAAAAATTTGGTTGCAAAATCGAATGCAAAATCCCTATTTTGTTGTTGTGGGTGATGATCCATGTACTTGGCGAAACTTTTCTGACAGTGTTGTGATTGAAGTGAGGGGAGTTGTACATGATGAAGTCTCTCACCAATGCTCTCTTTCTTTGGAGGTAGTTCTTCCAACTATGAATGATTGAGGATAGAGCATGCAAGAACATCTCAACCACTTTCAGAAGATTCTCATCAATCTTCTCAGTATAAGTGAGAGTGTTGAGGAGAAGATCAGGGCATTGGTCTTGCTAGCATCGCTCTTTTCTTCATATGAGTCCTTGGTAACTGCTTTTTTAATGAGAAAGAGAACCATCAAGATGGATGAGATTACTGCGTTGATTCTCTAGAATGAGATTCTCAAGAGAGAGAACCCAGCTTAGAACTTAGATGGTGGCAGCTCAGCTTTGACAGTTTTTGGAGGAGCAGGTAGCAACAGATGAAGTAGTAAAGCATCGTAAGAAGGACAATCTAGGTCCAAGATGAGGGATCCTAGCAAGATTAGATGCTACCTATGCGATGAGTTGGGGCATGGTGTCAAAGATTACCCACAACTCAGGAATTAAATGAGGGCTACTACAACAATGGTTAGTAGTGAGTCAGAGGATGATGTCCTGATGATATCTAATGACGTATTTATTTCTTTTCAGTAATGGATTTTAGATTCTGCATGCACATATCATGTTTATTGCAAAGAGTAGTTTGACTTCCTAGAGAGCAATAAGGATACTGTTCATCTGCCAGATGAATTGAGCTATGCAATCAGAGGCATTGGGACAGTCAACTGAAGGGCACATGATGGTGCAGTGAAAAGATTAGGAGAGGTCCAATATATATTTGATTTCAGACAGAATCTTATTTCACTAAGTAGACTGGATTCAAATGGCTACAAGTAGATAGCTGGTGATGGAATCCTAAAGGTCATGCATGGTAATAGAATTATTCTTGAGGGAAAGAAGAAGATGAGAGGGCATTACTATCTAGCAGGAAGCCTAGTGTGAGGTGGAGCTTTAGGAGCCAGAGCGAGCTTAGTGCGAGATGGAGCTCCAGGTAGAGGTGGATCGGGCACGAGATGCGAGATTCGAAAGGATGAAATTTGAGGTCGTAGAATGAAATTTTTATTGCTACAAAAGACTTTTCTAAGCAGGTCTTTGATCAAAGTGGACATAGCCATTGATAGAGGTGGGAAGAGAGAGATGGAGTCCTGATCAACAAGGGACTCCGTAGGCGCTCCAACTTGGGCACATGCCAAGGGGTGGCTGTGCGCCCTCTTTCTTGCTAGGTTCTGGTAGGGGGACAGGCCCCCACCAGCTCTCCAATAGGTGCATGACATGTAGACAAAAGTTAAAGTATCAATGGTCAACATTTGACCAGTCAAAGATAGACTTTTGACCAAAATCAAAGAACAAGAAATGGCAGGTGACCAAAAATAGTAGGTAATGTCTTACAAAATAAGACAACCTTTTCTGACTTGGGCAACCTCCAGTCAGACGATATGAAGGCCTCTGATTAAGCACAAACTCCTTCGGCTCAGACAGGACAACTTATTTGTGATAGCAAAAGAAGAATGAGTGCTAGCACGATTTCCTTGAACCTAATTGAATCTCATTCAGATCAATTGAACTGGATCAGTTCAATTGATGATCACCAAATTCAAACCCTTGTTTGTGTGATCCAGTTAGATTTAGTTCTATATGGTAATGAGATATGTCATGATCTCTATCATCAACATCATCGAAACTCCTTTCGATGGATCAGAACTCTTCTGATTCGAACAGCTAGAATGATCGATCATCTAAATCATTCTAATTATTCCCAAAATCCACCAATGACACCTAGCAGTATATGGTGGCAACCCATCAGAGTTGAATGCGAACCTCTTGGTGTAGCTACTTGTGTGATTAAGTTCTTCTATCTTGAGCTCCGATCAGATTAGGATTAAGGTGAACTCGTCAAACCCTAGTCTCTGTCATATGATGTAACCATTCGATTCAAGTCCAATGTGAAAATCTAACTAGAAACTCTTTCTATTATTTCACTCTGCCATGGCCATGAACTTCTGAACTTGATTCTCATGATCATCATAGGGCTGCTCCTCTACCACCGAGGTAGATAGATTCCATCTTGATGCTATCCAGTTCCTACAATGAACTTGCTATAGCCAACATACACCTCAGGATTCCATATGGCTAGGAGATCGAGTAATGGTGTAGTCAAACTATAACACCCTCAAGGGAACTGCCGATGCACCTTAGGTCAAAGAACCCGACACACCACTACAGCATCGAGTCAGTCATCGACGAGAAGGTAGACTTTCTAATGACTACTCGAGGTGGTCACGCTCAGTGCCCTCGTTCTCTAACGAGTACCTATACTCTTGCTTCGATGTCTCCACACCATAGACTCAAGACTCATCTACTAAAGAGAAGCGATTGTACACCAACCTTCCAGATCAATCACCATCCTCGTGATGATCCTATGGTCGGAAGCATTTTATGAGTTAATAATGATTATTCATGTCTTAAATTTTCAACTCTTGAAAATATGAATTATCATTACCATTAACTCAAAGGATGTATCATAGACACTAAATACACATATGTGATAAAAAATAACCCATTTTATTGATTATAGTCAAAATTATAATTTTGCCCCTATAAGTGTATTACAAGTGTCAGCCAATTCTGACTTCTAGGGCACATATATCTAACAGCATTATGCTCGATCACATATGGATACCATAAGAGAAAAAAAGATGAATACAAGACAAGAGTGCACACAATCAAGTATATTTAGATTAGACCAAAATCTACCTCCACAGGACATGCAAACTTTACCATGAGAGAAAGCAAAAATAAACAATATAAGAGAAACTTACCACTCAAGCCTTGTACAAGAGTCTGTCAATAAAAAAACTCCAAAACCCTCATAAAAGCTCTCTAAAACCTCTCAAGAAGCCTCTCAGTACCTCTAGAATATTACCAACTCTCTGACATATTAAACAGTTCGTCAATCAAAGTTATATAGACTCTAGAAATCCAAAAATAGAGTTTAAGTAGGAAACTCAGTCCTAAACACATCCGAGATCTATTTCTGGTCATCCCTCTCTCCTGGGTTGTCAGATCACACACATAGCCTCTTGATCAATCTTGGATTGCTTCTCAGTTGTCCGATTATGATCAAGAACTCTCCTAGCCATCGGATCATGCAAAATAGCACCCCATATTGCCTAATCAAGCCAAATTGTGTTTCAGCCGTCCGATCATGACTGGCTCGAACCATAACTATTGGATCATGATTGGTCCATGGAACATTATTATGGACTGTATGAAATGGCCTAGGAATCAGCGAGATGGTCTATACAGGACTCTATGAGCTGGTAGTCCATGATGGACTGCACTCCCTCACCTAGGCTGAGCTCCCGCATGGCCTACGCTCACACGGCTCGCGCATGCCCCCACAGGCGCTCGCACGCCTATGCCAGCCTAGCACATGGTTGGCCCAGCACCGTCATGTGCTACCAGTCTGTGCTACACCATCACCAATCGGTGCCACTTGTGGGCCCCTCTAGCAGGCTCGAGGGCTGGCTGCCTCACCCCAACCTTCATTTGCATGTAATTTCTCCTTCTGGACTCCATTCGACCTATTCTTGGGCTTGTTGGACTCCATTCATCATCCTAGACCTCATTCTGGACTTATTATAGATTAAATCTCTAAGTATTTTTCTCAACAATCTTCATCTTGACTTGATGTTTGGCCTCCACCTATCTCTGAGAGCTTGTGATCCATCTTGCCCCTATGCCCTGAGGCATGCCTGCTATCTTATGGATAGGCAAACGTAGAAGTCGAGCTAAGTCACTCGAT
>QRFJ01004422.1:0-50000 GCA_006176705.1 Cocos nucifera
GAGGATCTCTAGATCCAACCTGAGTGGATATCGGTAAAGGCTAGGCACTTACGTGGCTAGATCCAGAACCTTCCGCTGCTCACAGGATCATCATCGGGTAATAGAATTACCCACTTAAAGGTAAATTAAATTTGATTTAATTTATCTAATTTTATTTTAATTATTAAAATAATAAGAATCAGATCTGAAATATTTCAGATCTAATCTAGATCAAAGAAAAAAAAATTTAAAATATATCTCTTGATCTGATCAGATCTGAACAAATCTGGTCCGAAAAATCAAGATTTTTCTTCACGTGCAATGTCCAGAGCCATTGACAGCCCTTAGGCCCTGCCATGTCAGTAGCCGTGGATAGCCCTTATAACTGATGAACGATGGAGTGATATCTAGCCATAGCAAGATCTTTTGATCCAGCAACACGAACAAGAAGGGCAGGTTGATCAACATTGCGATTGAAAGAATTTTTGTAAGTAATAAATATATTAGTATATATGATCAGTATCATATCATTCTTATAAAATTTTATTTAAATTTATAATTATAAGAGTAGTTAGATGCACTCGTGAGCAAGGGCTCGGACACCTCTAGCCTCCATGATCATCTATCTTAGGTCTTAGAGCCTAAGCACTCTAGGAGGATCTAATGCAAGCCTAGATATACATTGACGAGCTACTAGTCTGAGGCAAGCATCTCTTCACATGCTTCCAGTGTTGTCAGTCGAGAGTAGCTTGAGGAGGCATTGGCATAGGCAGCTCAGCTACGATGTGGGTAGATCAAACTATGATGCAGGCTGCTCATGCTAAGGAGTGCATATCTCATCTAGAGGGCATCTTGAGTGCCATGGTGATGAGGCTCAGCCTTTGACATTTTGGAGCTAATTTCATGAGCCTTGAGGACATATTGGCTGATGTTTTAGCTTCAGCTCCAGCCCCTCTAGTTCCAACTCCTCTAACTCCAGCTCCAGCTCAAGCTCCTCCAGCTCATGCTTCATCTTCCAGGGAGGATGATTATGTAAATTTAGAAAACTTTTGATGTATTTTTTAAAAAAATATTATAATAAATTTTATTTGATAATAAAACTTAAGCATTTTAGAAATATTCTTCTATTTATAATATTTTTTTATATTTTTCTTATGTTATATATATCTCTGCATTTATCAGGTAAAACATATAAAAAATTAAAAATTTTATATTTTTTATTATTTAAAAGCTACGACAGCAGTTGTAAAATCACTGCCATAGACATGCCAAGTGCTGCCATAAGTTACGTGCCAACCGTTGCCATTCCATAACAGTAGTTATGAAACTGCTGCATTAGACCTATGGCAGCGGTTCTGTAACCGCTGCAATAGATAAATCTATGGTAGCAGTTTTCAGTGGTTAAAAAATCGCTGCCATAGCTCAACCTATGGTAGCGGTTTGGAAATCATTACCATAGATTATATATGGTAGTAATTCGTATAACCACTGCAATAACTACTGTCATAGACCTACAACAATGGTTGTAGTGCTAACCGCTGCCATAGCCTATGGCAACGATTTTTTATGCTACGGTAGCGGTTACAAATCGCTATCATAGTCTTGTTCTATAATAGTATCATCTCGTAGCTTTTTTTGACTCGAGTCAGTAAGTCTGAGAAGTGTTTTATACCTAATATTCTAAAGCTAACTAATTTAGGAGTCATTGGTTTTTGAGTCTTTAGATCATATTTTTTATTTGCTCCATTGGTTTTTTAGTCTTTATTTTACTCCAATGATCCTTATTCATGGTGCCTCCTCTCTCTCTCCTCTATAAAAGGCCATGCCCCCCTCCTTCTTGGAGGATTGAAGGCCTCACGTGCCCTTTTTTGGGGATCATCCCCCTTCCATCCATCTCTAAATCAAGCCAATGACCAAGTTCTCTGCAAGCTATTGTCTTCCTCTCTCTCTCTCTCTTCTTCAAAAGTCTAGGGAGGTACTAACCCTAGCATGCATGTCATCAAATCTAAAAGAGGTGCTAATCCTAGTGTCGCTATCCTTCTTTTTCATATTTTCATACTTTCATTTATCTTTTTTTCTTGGAGTTCCTAGATCAAGCCTTCCAACCATTTTATCATTGTCTGTACAAAGGAAGATGAAAAGATATAAGGAGGCACATCTACTATTTACCATAGCTAGAAAATCAACTTGGTTTAGTTATCTTGTATCGCTCTTTTATTTCTTATTCTTTATATATGCTTCTTTATTAGATTAATGAAAAATATTTTTATTATAATTTTCTTATTTTTTCTTAGTTTCTTGCAATCTATTATTATTTTCTTTTGCATTTTCAAAACAATCAACTAAGATTCTTGTGGATATGATCCCAACTCATCCTAGCTATCTACATAATAGTGAGTAGTTAATTTTGGTGTGCCATGACACACATTAGAGAGTGTGACCGTCGACCATGAGGTGGAGTTTTGGATCGAGGAGCTTGTAGGGGAGTTCGAGACCTTCACAAACTTCTTCCTTATTGGTCATCATATCTCAGCTTGTCCTTTTCTCCCTCCTGCTCTATAGTCCGGGGATCCTCCATGCAGTTCATAGGCTTCCTTGATGTTGGCATACTTCTTGCCTAAGCTAACATGTTGGCAAAGTCTTTTGAGTATCTATAGATAGTGTAGGTGCTCCTAAGCCTTGGGAGGCTATGGGAAGAACTAGGGTGTTGGCTCAAAAAAATCTAAGACAGATGTGGTCCTAGGGCTAGGACAGGAGTTGTCCAAGGATGGACATGGTGTCTAGCCCTCCACGAACTTGAGATTTAGGTGTGAATATCTTGAGAGATTTGGGAGGTGCTCCAAAGACTTGGGGACATAAGGTGGAGCAAAGAACCAGAGCCAAGAAGAAGAATCAGCCAAGAAATAGGGCTGGCACATAATTTGAGACATCTCGATCTCAGGTGGAGACGTCTCAATTTCTATCAAGAGGTCTTAAGGATGGACTAAGGCATCTCAGTCTTAGAGTTCGTCTAGATAGAAAAGGTGTTCGACATGGCACGCAAAGAGAGAGGATTCGATTCTGAGACAAGTCATCTCGAGGTCTTAGTTGAGATGTCTCGATCTCAGTTCGAGATGTCTCAATTTTTACGAGCAAAAATGCATGGATTTTCTATTTGGGTCTAGGATAGGGTTGTATTCTAAAGGTCTTAAGGCTTGGTTTAGGTGATCTTAAGAAGGCTAATTCATCTTTGGGTTAAGTTTAGATCTCGAGAATGAGAGCATATAAAAATCATGGGTATACATGGGTTTGGGTGAATGCTTTCATATATTGGGTTAGCTTAGGAGAGTTTTTCAGCTATAGTTTAGGTTTATTAGGGTTCATGTGGTGTAATAAAAATTTTAGAATATATAAATTCAGGTATTGTAACTTTTATAAGAGTGGAATCAATACAAAGCTTTTCTTCCTAAACTCTCTTCTCTTTGGATCCAACGCCTAGCCCTAGGTGCTATCATCTACTTTATTCTTTTTCATGTTTCTTGATTGACATCTAGATTTCATTCAAGAGATCAGATCTACAGTTGTGGCTCTGAGCAACCTAGGCACAACATTTGGTATTAGAGTTCGATTGAGCATGAAGGAGGAAAAAGATCAAGTTTCAATAGAGATCAGCAGTAAGATTCAAATCTAAGATTTTTTTCAGACTTTGTAAGGAAGAAAGAGATCTAAGGGTTGCTATCCACCATTCCTAGTCAAGAAAACTTTTAGATCTACTTATTTGCTATTTTTTATTTAGTTTGATCATGGAGAATAGCGGGTTGAAGGTAGGATTTAAAAAGTTTGATAGAAAAAAAAGTTTTACGATGTGAAAGATTAGGATGAAGGATCCGCTAGTTCAGATGAAGCTGGATTTAGCCTTGGAGGATAGGCTAGAGGAGATGACAGATAAGATATGGATGTCCTAGGAGAAAAGGGCATGTACCATGATTAGAGCTTGTCTGCTAGATAAGGTGCAATATGATGTGTTGGAGGAGAGAACATTCAAGGATTTATGATCGAGATTACATTAGTTGTACATGGAAAAGAATATTTAGGATTTAGTATGGTGCTCCCAAGCTTTAGGGGGCCATGAGAGGAGCTAGGGTGTTGGCTCTGGAGAGACTAGGATAGATGTGATCCTAGGGCTAGGATAGAAGTTGTCCTAAGGAGAAGGTGGCGTGTAGCCCTACACGAACTCAGGATTTAGGTGTGAGGATCTTGAGAGAACTTGGTAGGTACTCTAGAAATCTGGGATGCATGGTCAAGCAAAGGACCAAAATCAAAAAAAAAATCAGCCAAGATAAGAGGTTGATACACATGCGGGCTGGCTTGGATATACAGTCGAGCTGGCTTGGACTGAGACTGAGTCGGCTCAAGGTGCAGTGCCGGCTCAGGGTGCAGTCAAGCCGGCTATCTCAAATAGATAGAAGTAGAGTTCGAACGAGATGCAGTCGAGCCAGCTCAGCTACTGATAGAACCAGCTCGACATTGGTGAATAAAACTGGACGAAATTTTTTATTTGGGGTCTTAAGACTTGGTCCAACAAGGTCTTAAAATGAATAACTCATGTATAGATCAGATTTAGATCCAGGAGATGAGAGCATGGGAGACATGGGTGTATATGGGCTCGGTGAGTACTTTCATATTTTGGGATAGTCTAGAGGAGTTTTTCAACTGAAGTTTGGATTTATTAGGGTTCATGTGGTATAGCAAAAATTCTAAGGTATATAAATCCAAGTATTATAATCTTTACAATAGAGTGGAATCAATATAGAGCTTTTCTCCCTAACTCTCTTCTCTCTTTTCTCTCTGGTTCCAATGCCAAGCCCTAGGTACCGCCATCAACTTTTGCTCTTTTTCATATTTTTGGATTAACACCCAGGTTCATGTAAGAGATTGAATCTATGATTGTAGTTCCAAATAGTAGTAGACATAATAATTGGTATCCAAGCAGTACCGATTGTTCCAACACTTGGTATTAAAGTCCGATTGAGCATGAAGGAGGAAGAAGATCAAGTTTCAATAGAGATCAGCAGCAAGACTTAGATCTAAGATTTTTTTTAGGCTTCATGAGAAAGGAAGTGATTTAAGGGCTGCTGTCCACCATTACTAGTCAAGGTAATTTTTCAAGTCTACCTATTGACTATTTTTTGATTTGGTTTGATCATGGAGAACAACGGATTGAAGGTAGAATTTGAGAAGTTTGATGAAAAAAATTATTTCACGATGTGGAAGGTTAGGATAGAGGATCTGCTAATTCAGATGATGTTGAATTCAGCTTTAGAGGAAAGACTGAAGGAGATGACAGATATGGAGTGAAAATCCTTGGAGAAAAGGATATATGCCCTGATTAGGGCTTATCTGACAGATGAGGTGCTATATGGCATGTTGGAAGAGAAGACACCCAAGAATTTCTGATCGAGGTTATATCAATTGTACATAGAGAAGAACATGTGCAATAAGTTGGTGCTGAAAAAGTAACTGTATAGCCTTCGAATGCAGGAGGGCGAAGATGTTGTGGGATATATTCAGTATTTTGATCGAATGAGCATGAACATACTCAACATTTGGATGGAGCTCAAATAGAGGGACAAGAGTTTATTACTGCTATGTTCACTCCCCGAGAGCTTCAATTCGTTGGTAACTACATTGCTATATGGTAAGAAGATACTAATATACAAAGAGATCATATCAGTGCTAAGGTCCAACGAGCAGTGAGAATGGATGACAAAGAGGGAGGTCTTCTAAGAGGGTCTCGTGGTGTCAGAGAGGCCTAAGCAAGGAAAGAAGAAGGATCGATAAAGGGGTAGTAAGGGATCCAAAAAGTGCTTTAAGTATGATGAAGTAGAGCACTTTAAGTGGGAGTACCCACTTTAAAAGAAGTGCAAGAGAGTAGAAAAGTCAGATTCATCATTTTAGTCACTAAAAGTAAAGAGTCGGATGAGCTCTAGGTGGTTTCAGAGAAGCCTGTGGGGTGCAGTATATCCGAGATAGTTTTAGAGGGATCTATAGAGTGCGTAGGATTCGAACGAGCAGCGATGATGTTCGAGGTGCAGCGGTAGGCTCAGTAGTGCAATGTTAGATTGTTGGCCTCAAGAGACTCGATTATAGAGTCAGCTTGTACAACATCAGAGGCACTTCAATTTTAAATGGAGCACCGGGCAGAGATAGCTTCAAAAGTGGAGAGAGTTTTGATATGAGTTCAGAGTGGAGGAGTACAAGAGGACCAATATCCTAGCATCAATATGGCAGATGCATAGTTTTAGGTGGAGCAGCATGTGCAGAAGGATAGGCAAAGTTCTGAGGAGACCGTGTCAGGGTATGCAGTAGGTGCTGGCATAGGATTGCTATAGATTCTTCATAAAAGTCTAGGATAAATGATGCAGCTGCCAAGCAAAATGGTGCCTACAACTCCAAGGGTGGTGCATAGATGCAGGCCAAGATCTTCAGTGGCAGAGGTGGACATCCCAAAGGCCTCAAAGAGAGCTCAGCAACTGAAGAAAGATGGTAGTGGCAAGGTGTGCATAAGTGGCTATCAGGACATGCAATGATAGCGAGATCATGCAGAAGAACATTGTCAGGTGTGCCAAGGCTTGGGTGTACCAAGATGGAGATTGTAGGATTTGATGTGATTTTTTCAAACCTTGGGAGGCCATGGGAGGAGCCAGGGTGTTGGCTCTGGAAAGACTAGGACATGTGTGGTCCTAAGGCTAGAACATGAGTTATCCTAGGAAGAAGGCCACGTGTAGCCCTACACAAACTCAAGATTCATGTGTGAGGATCTTGAGGGGGCTTGGTAGGTGCTCTAAAAATCCGAGAACAAGATAAAGCAAAGGACCAAAATCAGGAGAAGAATTAACCAAGATAAGGGGTTGACACACGGTAGGCTGGCTTAGATATGCAGTTGAGCCAGCTTGGGATGCAATCAAGCCGGTTGTCCCAGGCAGACAGAAGATAGGATTCGGATAAGATGCAGTTGAGCCAGCTCGGCTACTGGCAGAGCCAACTCGATGATGGCAAACAGAATTGGATGAGATTTTCTGTTTAGGATCTTAAGACCTAGTTCAATAAGATCTTAAGATGGCTAACTCATGAATGGATTGGGTTTAGATCTAGAAGATGAGAGCATGGAAGATATGGGTGTACATAAGCTCGGTGAGTGCTTTCATATATTGGGATAGCCTAAAAAAAATTTTCAGCTGGAGTTTGAGTTTATTAGGATTCATGTGGTATAGCAGAAATCCTAAGGTATATAAATTCAGGTATTATAATCTTTACAATAGAGTGAAATTAATATAGATCTTTTCTTCTTAATTATCTTCTCTCTTTTCTCTCTGATTCCAATGCCAAGCCCTAAATACTCCCATCAACTTTTGCTCTTCTTCATATTTCTATATTAATATCCAGGTTTGCGCAAGAGATCGGATCATGACTGTGGTTCTGAATAACCGTAGGCATAACAATTGGTATCAACGCAGTACCAATTGTTCCAACAGAATATGCGCAATAAGTTGATGCTAAAGAAGCAGCTGTACAGCCTTCAAATGCAGGGGGTGAGGCTATTGCAAAGCATATTTAATAGTTTGACTAGATAAGCATGGATTTGCTCAATATTGGGATGGATCTCGAAGAGTATGATAAAAGTTTATTGCTATTGTGTTCACTACTCGGGAGCTTTGATTCGTTGGTAACGATGCTACTGTATGGTAAGGAGATACTGGTGTACGCGAATATCATATCAATGCTAAGATCCAATGAGCAGCGAAAATGAATGATGAAGAGAAAGATCTTCTAGGAGGGTCTCGCGATTTCAAAGATGCCAAGAAAAGGAAAGAAAAATGGTGAGCAAAGAGACAATAAGGAGTCCAAGAGATGCTTCATGTATAGTGAACCAGGAGACTTTAAGCGGGAGTATTTGCTTTAAAAGAAGTGAGAGAAAGGAGAAAAGTTGGATTCCATCAGTTCAGTCATTGAAAATAAAGATTCGAATGAAATCTTGATAGTCTCAAAGGAGCCCATGGGGTGCGGTATATCCGAGATGGCTTCGAAGAAATCCATGGAGTGTGGAGGGTTCGAAGGAGTAGTGATGATGTTTGAGATATAATAGCAGGCCCAACAGTGTAGTGTTGGATGGTTGGTCTCATGTGACTTGGTTATAGAGTCAGCTTTTGCGACATTAGGAAGATTTTAATTTTAGGTAAAGCACTGGATAGAGGTGGCTTCATAGGTGGAGAAAGATTTGACACAAGTTTAGAGCGAAGGGGTGCAGAGGGAGGAGCAATATCCCAGCACCAACGTCGAAGATGCACAGTTCTAAATGGAGAGGCATGTGCAGGAGGACAGATATAGTTTTAAAGAGACCATGTTAGGGTATGTAGTAAATGCTGGTATAGAAATGCTGCGGGATCTTCAAAAAAATTTAAGATAATTGATGCGGCTGTCAAGCAGAAGGATACCTACAATTTTCAAGATGGTGTAAAGAAGCAAGTCAAGGTCTTCAATGGTGGAGGCAGTCATCCCAAAGGCCTCACAGGAAGCTCAGCAACTAAAAAAAGATGATGGTGGCAAGGTGTGCATAAGGAACTGTCAGGACATGCATAGATAGTGGGATCATGCAAAAGGATATTGTCAGGTGTGCCAAGACTTGGACGCACTAAGATGGAGATTGTACATGGTATAGTTATTCCAAGTCTTGGGAGGCCGTGGAAGGAGCCAGAATGTTGGCTTTGAGGAGTCTAAGACAGGTGTGATCTTAGGGCTAGGATAAGAGTTATCCTAGGATGGAGGCAGTGTCTAGCCCTCCACGAGCTTGAGGTTCAGATATGAGAATCTTGAGAGATTTGGAAGGTACTTTGGAAACTTGGGGATACAAGATAGAGCAAAGAACTAGAGTCAAGAAGAAGAATCAACCAAGAAATGAGGCTAGCGCATAGGTAGAGACATCTCAATTCCTACCGAGAGGTCTCGGGGATGGATCAAGATGTCTCGATCTCGGGGATTCATCCAAATAGAAAGGGCATTCGGCATGGCACGCAAAGGGAGAGGACTCGATTTTAAAATGAGTCATCTCGGTCTTGGTCTCAGTCGAGATGTCTCGATCTTAATTTGAAACATCTCGATTTTTGTGGGTAGAAACATATGGGTTTTCTGTTTGGATCTAAGATAGAGCTTTATCCTAGGAGTCTTAAGGCCTGATTTGAGAGATCTTAAGGAGGCTAATTCATGTATGGGTCAGATGTAGATTCAGGGTATGAGAGCATATAAAAATTATAGATGTACATGGGTTTGGATGAGTGCTTTCATATATTAGATTAGCCTAGGAGAGTTTTTTAGCTAGAGTTTGGATTTATTAGGATTCATATAGTGTAACAGAAATCCTAGCGTATATAAACATAGGTATTGTAACTTTTACAAGAGTGGAATAAATACAGAGCATTTTTTCCTAAACTCTCTTTTCTTTGGTTTCAACGCCAAGCCCTAGGTGCCACCATCTACTTTGTTCTTCTTCATGTTTCTTGATTAACACCCAAGTTCTATGTAAGAGATCAGATCTATGACTGTGGCTCCGAGCAGCCATAGGCACAACAGTATCTCTTCTCTAAAGAAAAGAAGAACTGGCACTTTAGAAGTCCTCCCTTTAGGGCCACATAGCAACCAATTGATCAATATCACATACTTCAAATGCAGCCACATTAAAGCGGCTCACATAGTCCTTGATAGACTCTTCTTCTCTCTGCTTGATGTTTACTAAGGAGTCAGACCCACAACGTTGTTGTCGGTCATTGACGAAGTGGGCCTCAAATGACTAATCAAGTTGTTCGAAGGAGTGGATTGAGATTGGGTGCAGGCTCGAGTACCAATATCGAGCTATCTTTTATAAAGTGAAGAAAAAAATCTAATACAGAATTTCATCAGTAGCTTCATATAATAGCATGAAAGCCTTCAAGCTTTTCAAATGATCCACTGGGTTGGTTGCCCCATCATACACCTTCAGGTACGACATTTTGAAGTTTCTTGGGATCCACTCATCCATGATCTTCTTGTTGAAAGGCAGGTCGGCATTAAAGCCGGCCTCAATGGTGACCTCATCATCTTGTGCTGATGCCTAGCCCTGTCATGCTTTGATTTTTTGATGCATCTCTTGGAGCTTGCAGTTTACATCAGCATCCCAAGCAGTATAGTTTCCAAATGCTAAGATGGCGATCGCCCTAGGATGGAGTCCTTTCTGGATTGAGAGGTCAAGAAGTGCCTCCAATGACCACATTCCAAGCTCCTTGGTTGGCTATGTCAGCTGCTATGCTCAGTCTGGACAATAAGAGGGTGGCTAAGGTGCTGTTGTTGCCGAGGTACTTGTTGTAAAGCCAGTTATGGGGCCACGGCCACTTACTGGATTACTTGGATGGCTATAGTTAGGATTTACACCTACTGCATGAGTAGGTTGAACTGTTCAAAAGCCACCCCTGGAGCCAGTTGAGAGGATAGAGGTTGATTCTCGAGCTATGGAGGTGGTGCCTTGACTTAGGGATGCACCTCGATCGATTAGGGCTGCACCTCGATTGGATAAGATGTTGTCCCATTGGACTATCATGAGGCATTTGATCCTCCACTCTAAGATCTCATGGCTATGAACTTTTCTTCTTTCCTGAGCGAGCCTGAGTCTTTTTTCTAGCACCAATTTGTTGATGCTGGTAGCTAACCTAACACTGGGGCAAATGTATTTGTGATGGCTGAAGCTTGACACCACACTGGATGGAAGAAAACTTGCAAATCAAATCTCTTATCGGAGTTATTTCTAGTGGGGATCCTCCTATGCTCAAGTTAGTCACTAGAGAATAGTGGAAAGAAGGAAAAGAGTGGAGCCTGAGAGCTTATTTGGAGGTTCTCTATTCCCAACTATTTATAGGTGGAGTGGCTGGCTAGTTTTAGAAGGAAGGATAAGAATGGTGGAGAGAACTACATTATTTTTGCTTTACCCGACCGAGGTGAGCTATTATCCATTGGATTCAGAACATATCTGAAATGTGGAATAAATTAGGCAATTACTTGGTGCATAACTGCTATTGCAAATCTTGGCTTGGTACCTTAGGTAGGTATGCCCCAAGCCAATTAGGTCGGCATTTTATTGAGGCATGGCTAATGTCAGTGATGGCTAAGGTAAGTTGTCATCCTGTATCTAATGAGATAATAATAATAGTTATCCCTAGTTTTTTACTTTGCAATCAAAAAAGCCTTTGGACCATGTTGGTTCAAGGATAAGAAAAATTGGAAGAGTGAAAGTTATGCTTACAGAAATGGTTAACCTGCATATTGTTCTAATTTTGTGTTTGGACATAATTTTTGAAATAATTCTTCCATTAAGGCCTTTTGTTCATTAAAAAAAATGAAAAGTAGGTTTAAGTGTGAGGTTCGTACTAGGACTAAATTAGAATTGCTTTCCCATGGGATAATTGTGAGGAAGATAAGAAATTTTGAGTGGTAATAATTTCTGCTTTCTATGCATCCTTTCTAAAGGATGTTTGGTAGGCAATCAGGCACGGTGTCTATCTCCAAAATTAACTTATCCCATATATTAGGATAAATCTTTGAATTATAACTAGGTTATCCAGTGAAGAATAGACTCAAGTAATGTTTCATTGGAGGGATAAATCTAGAGAGCTTCAACAGCCTATTATAGCAATAGACAAAAGTGCCCCTTCATCATTATGGAAAATAGTCAAGTATAGGCTTTACTTGAATCTGATGGGTCTTCGTCTATAATTTGTGGAAGGAGGCGGATGAAAATGATAGGGCCTCATTGGGATGGTTTCATTTTACTCACTCCTCATGAGATGCTTTTCCGGTCCCTTAAAAAATATGCAATGATACAATCAATAATCAAAAACATGGTTGCCATTGGATTGTAAAGAAAATAATGTATCAATAAACCCAGAAAAAGAAATGAATGTAAAAATAAATATAGAACTAAGAATTATCTTTTGAATGCTATCCATCTTATGCAACAATACTTTGGCCAAAACTACATTTGTGTTCAATTTGAACAAGAATTGAAAAAATGGCCATCATCATCCAGTTATATGTATTGCATGCCAAAACAACATGCCATGATTGTAAAAACTTGGCATGTCATCATGCACCAACATTGTGTTGCAATGGACCATAAAAACTCGGCATGTCATCACGCACCAATATTGGATTGCCATGATTGGCCATCTCAATAGCAATCTTTTTACTTTAAGATTATCAATATTTATGAAATTCAAATATGAAATTTGAACCTAAGCATAGGGCAGAATTAATAATTAATTTGAATAGATATTAAAGATGAATAAAATAGCAAAAGGCATTGTCAAGAATTAGTGGCAAAATTTGAGTATTTCTTATAAAGTAAGAACATAGTTGAAGTAGACAGAATAGTCCATCCCCTGCCTAAACAATAGCAACATCACCAATCATTCGATAAAAGAATAAAAATAAATATAAATACTCAAAAATACCGTGGAACAACCTATTTACACAAGCATACCAAATCTTTTTAAAAATGTTGAGAAATCAGGGAGAGATAGAGGGTTACTTAGAGATTGGTTGTTGCATCCAACATCTAATTATGGTATCCAAGTCCACTAAATTAATCATAGGTCGAACTGGGGTCATATAGATTAGATGTACAATATTAATCCTACCCACCTAAGCCAAATAATTGCCACTAGCCATCACAAATTTTGGGTAGAAATTGGTTCATATGAAGAATCCAAAACCATGTACATTAGGATAAAAGCAACCATAACCCTAAATCTTTCCCTTTTAGAATAGAGCTTGATCTTTTTCTTATATGCATATGATAGTGTCATCCCTAGGACTTGCTTTCCATTATTGATAATGATAGGTAAGGCAAAACCATAGCATAGAAATTGAATTCTACGTTTTTTTTTTCCCTAAGAGGCTATGTAACTTTTTTGTCAAATTTATTCATAGATGTAATTAAAAGGTAGAACTACACGAGTTTAAAATAGAATTTCCTTTCTATTGAGAGCTCCATTTAACATTTTTGTTTGTGGAAGGCAATGAACCATATAGCGAGGGTAACTCCTCCCAAGTACCTGTAACCATCCAAGCTAGCATCTTCTTTCTTTCTTTCTTTCTTTCTTTCCTTTTTTAAGAAAATACCTAATTGAATTATTTTTTATCACATTTGAATAAGGCCATGCAGGAATTTTATGCCTTATACTTCCTGTGTATTTTGTCCAAGTTTGGAAGAAAAAAAAGATGGACACATGGCATAACTGATGCTAACACTAGACGATATGAGAGAGCTTTTGACTCTTCTTTAATATACTGTGTATTTTTTTAAGGTCATCCTCTAATTCACATTGAACTTGAGTCATTGTACCTTCAACTAGAAAATATGGGAAAAAAAAAAGAGAAGTGTTCCTATCTCCCAATCATGGCTGTCTGTAACTCATGCAATGCTCATAATTGCATAGGCTTGTTACTGTAAAGATAACATAATTGTATGAAAGACATGCAATCATGATAGTCTTGCAAAATGAAAAATCTTTAAATTAAACCATCAAATGTAGCTAAACAATTAAGTAAATTAAGTATAAGTTAGTTTAACATGAAGCAATCGGTTATGTATCCAAGAGATAGGGAGATGGGAGGATGAGGAAGGGATATATGTATGGAGAGAGAGGGAGATGGGAGGGGGTTGGATCTAAGAGATGTGTGTAGAGAGATAGGGAGAGAGGAGAGGAGGCGGGGATAGGAGAGTGATAAGATGTGTACGGCTAGAGGACACCTCTATCTATATCATAGATGCGAAAAAAAATGAAACAAAAGGCGGAGGGGGAGGGGAGGGCTAAGGGCAAGTATGGCCTATGTAAAGTGGTTCGTTCGAGTTTTTTTTAAAAAAAAAGTGCTAACACATGGGATGGCTAATATTTCATAGTTGATGGCTTAAAAGAGCTTTGAGGTCTTTTTTAACGTAGTAAAGTCTTCTAATCATGGTTATCTCTAAATCTTATAATGGTCATGATTGTATGAGCTTGTTGTTGTGAAAATGACAAAATTGTATGGGATACATGCAATCATGATAGTCATGCAAAATTTAAAAAAAAAGAATTAAGACTGAAATATAGCTAAATAATTAATTAAGCAAATTATGTATAAATAAGTTTAGTTTAACATAATGCAATCGGATATAGATTCAAGAGATAGAGAGAGGGGGGGAGGGGTTGGGTGGGATTGGATGGAGGGGAGGGATGTGTACAAAGAGATAGAGAGACAAGGGGGATGGGTTTAACAAATAAGTATATGAAGAGATAGGGAGAGAGGAGAGAGGGGGGGTAAGGGGAGGGATAGGATGTGTAATAGTGAGAGGATGCCTCTAGCCATAGTATAGATATAATAAATAAAAAAAGAGAGAGAGAGAAAGAAAGAAATGAAAAGAAGAAGTAGGAGGGAAGCCTAAGGGTCGGTATAGCCCGTGTAAAGTGGTTTGCTCGAGTTTTGAAGGCAAAAAAAAATAGTGTTGACACGTAGCATGCCTAATATTTAGTCCTTGATAGTTGGGAGATTTTTGACTCTCCTTTAATATAGTACTAGCAAATAACCTGTTGCCCAGAGGTAGCAACCCAAGAGGGGGGATGAATTGGATTCTTATAAAAATTTTATCCAACTTTATTTTCTAAATAAATATATACACTTAATTAAGCTAACTCAAGTGTTGGTAAAGCATATGCAATAGAGCAGTAAAAATAGAATAAAAAGATTACAATTCAAAAATTAAAACTAAGCAAGCAAGAATTAAATGTCAGAAAGATAAGCTAGACAAAGCACAACAAAAACATACTAAAACTTTATAGTGGTTCAGTGCAACCCGCACCTACGTCCACTTTCCAAGCTTCTCTTAGAATTTCACTATAATCTACCCTTGATTATAATATGTTTATTTTTTTAGGCTCACAAATAAATTCAATTGGTTTTTCCAGGAGCACCAACCAAAATCTTATACCAATAGTTTTTTGGGATCACTATTAATCCAGTTGATTTTTCGGGCTCACCAACCAAAACCTATAATGTCCAATTCCTGACTTGGATGAGCCTTAACCCGAAGTTTTTTTTCTCCAAAGAAACTTGTAAAGAAATTAAAATTATAAATAACAATTTTAGCATAAAATAAAAAATAGAATTTAATCTCTTTAATCCCGAAAAAGAGGTTGAATGTTTGGCTCTTTTAAAGCTTGAGCACTCTTCTTTGAGATTTGAAAGGATACTTGAAAAGTTGTAGAAGATAGCTCTTGAATACCCTTTAAAATTACTGAATAATTTCTCTTTTTCTCTTTTTTTGGCGTGCAATGAAAATCTTATTATTTCAAAATGATTTCTCTCTTAACCCCACTTCATCTTCCTTTTCAATTGATTGTCCATCTTTAAATACCCTTGGAGATGGTTGGAGAGTGAGTTCTAACCATTGAAAGCTCTAAAATAGTCGTTGAAAGCGAGAACTAGCCGTTGGGGCTGAAAAAAGAAGATCTGAAACTATCTATTGAAGTGCTATTACCGTATCTCGAGACCTCTCGATTTATCTCGAGACGTCTCACTCAATTTCAAGATCTCTTAATTTGACCAAGAGACGTCTCGTTCTCAGTTGCTTGAAAATCTGCTTTCTGAAAAAAAATCTATCACTTGAGATCGAGAGCTCTCAATTTTAAGGGAGACATCTTGCCAGGACCGCGAGACCTCTCGAAAATTCTATGAGACGTCTCATTCTCAGAGCGCAAAAATGATGTTTCTATCTCTTGAGAAGGAGACGTCTCGAGTTTCACTTGAGACCTCTCGAAATCGTATCAGAACCTTGTTTCACCGTGCCAGACTCCACGAGACGTCTCATAAATTTTAGGAGACATCTTGAAAATGCTCCAAGGTTATTTTTGAGAAAATTCTTGCTATCAAACAAGAAGATTTAATCTTGATTTGAATTGCACTTTGTATCATCCTTGTTTTGGTCAAAGAGCTCTCTTTCTTCTAACATTTGAATATTTAAAATAAAATTTATTAGTAATCATTTGCTTTAATATTTGGTCATCATCAAAATCACTTAGGAGGTCAATAATCTCTTTCTTTTTTATGATGACAAAATATTAAGCACTCCAAAAAAAATATAAGCATATATATAGCATGTATATTTGAATATAAGAGGTAATTCTTCAATATAAAATATTTAATTTCTAAAGTGCTCAAGATTTTAATATTTTATCAATGCTCCCTATTAAGATATTTTCTTTATGATTTATTTGAAATTAAATGATCCTTACTTGTTATATTGTTATATATTTTTTTTATATATTTTCTTTTTAATTAAGATTGATATTCATACATTTTCTCCTCCTTTTTGTCAACATCAAAATGCTCATGAGAAGAAACAAGAAATAATCATCAAAATCACTAATATGAATGTATTAAAGTAAGAATTATATCAAGTTTAGAAAATTAATCTAAATGAGTTAACTTTCTTTTAAAAATTTATCCTTTAACTCAAAATAAGTTTTAAAAACTTATTTTAATTTTAAAAGGCTCTTTTCCTTTTGAATGAACATGATCTTTTTAATCAGATTTTCAAATATGCACTTTTAAGTTTTAAGAGGAATAGAGCTTTTCAAAAGATTTAAATACAAAATCAAGCATAGTATATACTTTAATATTTAATTTTTTTTAAAAAAATTAATCAATTAAGTTTGGAGAAGGTATGTATCGAGCAAAGTAAGAAGATAATATCAAAGTAGATGATAGTCATATTATCAAATTCATTACTTTGAATAAAAATTGCTTAAATACAAATAATTCAATAGAATTTTGTAATGCATATAAAAAATTGAGTATCAAATTTGAATTTTCAAATGAGTTTTAAGATAAGTTGCTAAATTCATTTCTTGGAGTAAGAATATATTTTCAAATTTAATTTAACTCTAATTTGCCATCAAAAATGATTTGGCAATCAAATCAAGCAAATTAAATAAAATAAGCACATGAAAGCTCAAATTTGAAAAGATAATTGATTGAGAAATTAAGTTAACATTTAATTTTTCTTAACTTCAATAAACTAATATTTTCAATTAAATCAAATTAGAAAATATCTCTCTCCCTATTTTTCATACTTATAGCTAGATTAATTTACTTTTCAACTTTCTTTCCCTCTTTATTTTAAAATAAGCATATTTTAAATTTAGATTATCAAATTAATATATATATATATATATATATTCATTCTTTAGTATCATTTCTTCTTTTCTTTTTCAAAATTTGTATACTTAAGTTTTACAACTATTCTTTCTCTCATTTTTTTTTAAATTGAGCCTCTTTAATTAATTACATATTTATCTTTAATTAATACTAATTTAGTAACTAATTCATCTTAAATCAATTCTTTCCCTTACTTTTGCGAACAAAATTATTTTAAAATAAAATTTAAAAGCATCAGCATCAACTGAGTGAACTATGCTTTAATTAATTTAAATATCAATCAAACAAACCATTCACTCAAGAAGACACCAAATTTTTATCAATTTACTTTTTATTAAATTTAAAAAATTTTATAAAAGAATGTATACAATAAGAACAAACATTAAGAGGATCAAAAAAGTATGACATGTACATCTATCAAAAAGATTTTATGTTTAAACTCAGATCTTTCTTGTTATAAGCAATATCTCTCAATTAAATTAAAAAAATAAAATAATATATGAAATTCTATAAATTTATCTCAAATGGTATTACATCAAGAGTATATCAATGTGAAAAGATTTAAGATATTATATTCAATTCTTTTGCCAAAAAAAATATAATAAAATGCAGGGCAAGAATGATACCATCGATACCAATTGAACTATAATTTAGACCAAGTCATCATTTTCTTGATAATTTGATTCATTTAAGAATCAATTTACAAATGCAGCTTGATACCAATTACTTAAAACTGAAGTTCTCTTTTAATGATTAGCTTTAAAAATAAATGACAACTTTCTTGAAATATCTTGCTTAACATCAACTTTAAAAGATTCAAAATGATAATTTTTCAATCAACCAGAATAAAGTATAAATGTTTATCAATAAATTCTTCTTTAAAAAAAAAGATAATCAAATCGATGATCAAGAAAGACATTCAAGTAAATTTAGAAGATCGAAAGATTAATCAATTAGGGGGGTTCTAATACTCAAATAAAATAAGATCAAATCAAGAAAAAGCTAGATGAAGGCTTTATAAGATTAATTCAACTAGAAAGTTTTGAAATTCTTAAGGGTTAACCTAAGATTTAATATAAATCAATACTTTAAGCACTTAGATTTTTATAATTGAATGTCTTATCTTTGAGTGCTTATTCTATACAAAATTTTAGAAAAATTTTTATAATTATCTTATAGAGAATGCCAAAAATTAGTTTTTGTTATAGGTTTAGCAATTAAAACGTTCATACTCACCAAAGCATCTGTTAAATTAAACTCATCAATTATAAAATTGATATGAAGAGGCTTAAAATAACGTACTAAATTTTTAAAATAAAAATATTTCATTCATAACATGATATATAAAGAAGAGCATGTTAATTAAAAATTAAAATACTCAAATTATTGCAAGCATCAAAATCAATCATACTTATCAAAGCATGAAAGGAGTTATCATATGCATACATATTAACAAATCATTAAAATCAATACATTCAATAAATCAAACTTTCTATTCATGGAGAATGATCATTTTAAGCAATGATAAAATCATCAAATCAATCAAACATGTTCAATAATTATGCAAATTAATAATCAGAATATATTTAGCAAATAATGATGGCATGATGAGAAAAAAATTTAAATTTTACCAAACATCATCATCCATCCGATTTTGTTTCCAAGGCATCTATCCATAATAGTTTTCTCTTTTCATTTCAATGGATCCTTGGTGTATCTGCAAAATCATTCGCTAATCTATGATACCTAAGTCATCTTGGGTTCATTGGAGTTAGAGCTTATGATTTCTTTTGAAATTCAAATTTGTTTAACCAAAGTATTGCCAATTTGTTTAAGACTATATTCTAAAATTTTATAATCTACTTTGTTACGTTTAAAATATGTAATTGAATGATTTTTAGATGAAGCTTTACTAAACATGTTCTTCACAAATTTCTATTTTCTTAAAGGATTATATCCAGTTCCAACTTTATTAAAAATAGCTTTTTGATTGATTAAAATAGATTGAAGCTTTTGAGAGCCAATTGTAAACTTATTAAGTATAGGCTTCAATCTTTCAATATCTTTTCTTAGATTGGTATTTTCTTCCAAAAGAGACTTCTTTTCTTTCAACAAATTTTTCTTCAATATAAAATTTTAATTTTTTAAATTCTATTTTTAGCTTAATATTTTTTTCAACTAAAGATTTTTCAGATTTAACTATATTCTTCTTCTTTTTAGTTAGAGTTTCAATTTTTTTCAAAAAATCTTTCTTCTCTTCGATCAAATATTTTGTTTCTTTCAAAAGATCTTCTTTTTTACTCAAGATTTTATTTTTTTCTTCAATCAAAGAAAAATTAGACTTTTTAATCTCTTTATTTTTCAGCCTTAACTTTTTGAATTCGTGCATTAAATCATTAAAGACCTCAAACAACTCATCAAAAGTAAAATCGAAAGAGCTATTAATGTTTACCTCATGATTATTAGCCATGAAGCAAGAACTTGTAGCACTTTTTTCTTCTTTCTCATTTAGCTTTTCTTTGCCTTGCTTTTTCTTAATCAAACCTTTTTTTTCTTTGTTTCTTTTTCTTATTTTTCTTTCCATCCTCATGAGCCATGAGGTATATGTTGGGATGAGCTTCTACATCTTCTTGGGAGCTTGATTTCTTTTTTGCTTTGCTCTTCCATAAGTTATTTTCAATTTTTTTCGAACTTATTTTATTGAAATGCAAGAAAAAATTAAATTGAACTCATTTAAATCTAATGAACAATAAAGCATATTTAAAGTTCTAGTATTTAGTTAGTTCATTTCTTTATCATGCTCAAGCAATGCTTTAGGAGTATATGAGCCATCGATTATAATCTTTCATAAGTTATAATCGTGTACTTGTATGAAGATGCATATTCGTGCTTTCTAATAACTATAATTTAATCCATTAAGCATTAGGAATCGATCAATAGAATAACCTTCATTAAAAAAGAATTCTATTTGAGTTGTCAAGATCTCTTACTCTTTAACCGCTAGGCTAACAATCAAATATAAGAGCATCCACTCTGATATCAATTATTGTTTAGAGATAGCAATCCAGGAGCAGGGGGTGAATTAGATTTTTATAAAAATTTTATCCAACTTTATTTTCTAAATAAATATGTGTACTTAATTAAGCTAACTCAAGTATTGGTAAAGCACATGCAATAGAGTAGCGAAAATAGGATATAAAGATTGCAATTTAAGAATTAAAACTAAGCAAGCAAGAATTAAATATGAGAAAGATAAGCTAGACAAAGCACAATACAAACATATTAGAACTTGATAGTGGTTCGGTGCAACTCGCACCTACGTCCACTTTTTAAGCTTTTCTTCGGATTTCACTATAATCCATTCTTGATTATAGTATGTTTATTTTTTCGGGCCCACAAATAAATTTAGTTGATTTTTTTAGGAGCACCAACCAAAATCTTATACCAATAATTTTTTGGGATCACTATTAACTCAGTTGATTTTTTGGACTCATCAATCAAAATCTATAATATTCAATTTCTGACTTGGATGGGCCTTAACCCTAAGTTTCTTTCCTCCAAAGAAACTTGTAAAGAATTTAAAATTATAAATAAAAATTTCATCACAAATTAAAAAAGTAGAATTTAAGCTCTTTGATCCTGAAGAAGAGGTTGAATGTTTGACTCTTTTGAAGCTTGAGCACTCTTCTTTGAGGCTTGAGAGGATGCTTGAAAAATTATAGAAGATAGCTCTTGAATGCCCTTTAAAATCACTGAATAATCCCTCTTTTCTATTTTTTATGTGCAATGGAGACCCTATTATTTGAAAATAATTTCTCTCTTAATCCTACTTCATCTTTCTTTTCAATTGATTCTCCATCTTTAAATATTCTTGGAGATAGTTGGAGAGTGAGTTCTAGTCATTGAAAGCTCTGAAATAGCCATTGGAGGCGAGAACTAGCCGTTATGACAGAAAAAAGAAGGTCTGAAACTATCCATTGAAGTACCGTCGCCATATCTCGAGATCTCTCGATTTATCTCAAGATATCTCATCCGATTTCAAGACCTCTCGATTTGATCAGGAGACATCTCATTCTCAGTCGCTCAAAAGTCTACTTTCTGAAAAAAATCTATCGCCTAAGATCGAGAGCTCTCGATTTTGAGGACATCTCACCAGAACCGCAAGATCTCTCAAAAATTCTACGAGATGTCTCATTCTCAGAGCACAGAAACGATATTTCTATCTCCTGAGAAGGAGACGTCTCGAGTTTCACTTGAGACCTCTCGAAATCGTGCCAAAATCTTGTTTCACCAAGCCAGACTTCGTGAGACATCTCATAAATTTCAAGAGACGTCTGAAAAATGCTCTAAGACTATTTTTGAGAGAATTCTTGCTACCAAACAAGAAGATTTGATCTTGATTTGAATTACACTTTATGTCATCCTTGTTTTAGTCAAAGAGCTTTCTTTTTTCTGATATTTGAATAATTAAAATAAAATTTATTAGTAATTATTTACTTTAATATTTGGTCATCATCAAAATCACTTAGGAGGTCAACATAACCCATGCTATACAACATGATTCAATTCATTCACAAATAATCGATGTTATATCAAGATCTAGATAGCATATAAATAAGAATGATCACTATACTCATTCTACATTTATTGAATATTCAATTTATGTAATCATCAAATAATTATAGAATTGCATATAAATAAAAGATCTGAGGCTTTTATGGTTGCAGATAAACAAAGAAAAGAGGAGAAAAGAGAGTTGTGGCTCACCTAGGGTTGTGGAAGGGACCGACCTTATTAGCGTAGAGAGGGATTAGATCCTTAGATTTGTAGCAGTTGTTGAAAATATCAGCAATGTTGAAGCATAATAGCAATGCCGCGTCATCCACCACAGCCATGGCCTTCCATCATATTCATGTCTCTCTCGCTAAATTATCTTAACTTAAAATTTGGGGGAGGAGGACAATACAAAAATACCAATAGAAAAATTAATGTATCAAATCAAACTTATGTTCCCAGAGCAACCTCACCTAGATGTTCATGAAAGATATGATGTTAGAACAAATATCAAAAAGATCATACATCCCGCATCCTCTTGCTCTCCTATGTTTATGTAGCTTGTCTTAAAAATATTACCACCGCTTGGAAAAAAATCCGCCCAATTAAGACTCTTGAGAATGGAAAAAGTAGAGGAAAAATCAAAAAAAATATAAGAAGAATGAGGAAAGGTGGAAAAATTAAAAGGCAAGACCTTAATTTTTTTTCTTTTTCAGAGTTCTAAACTCTCCTTATATAGTAAAAAAAAAAAAATACACTGGCCCATTCACCCTACCATGTCTCCACCAAAAATGGCACCTACTGACCATCCCTATCAAGTAGCCCCCATATCATTATCATGACAACAGAGCCTCATAAATTGAAAATTTTGTAGCCAAAGAAGAATCTTTTGGATCAAAAATTGCCAAACCCTAAACATATCTTGCTTCTACCAAGATTAAGCTCTCAAAACCTTAAGAAAAAATGAAAAACTATAGTTTACTCAGAAAATCTGTGGGGATGTCTACATAGAAACATCAGAAACACCCATTCCATCCCAACGACCCCATAAAAATTCTATGCATCTGATCCTTTTAAAACTCATTTTCCTATACACTTTGTATGGGGACGGGTGCATAAATCCCACTTTCTTTCCTTTTTTAAGTTCTATGGCCGCATAAAAAAATTATGCACCACTTAATTTTTTAGAAAAATCCTAAACGTATCCCTTTCCCATTTACCCCACTACCATTGCTTCCCTTATCCCCTTCTTCGCTTCCATTCTCTCTCTCCCACCTCCCACCTCTATTATTTTAGCTTCTCTCTGCCTTTCTTTGCTTGATTTCTCTCAATCTGATATTCTCTCCATTGCTAGTTACATGGCAAGGGAAGATCGCTCACTCCACCATTCGTCGCTTCCCTGACTCCATCCACCATCTCTGGTCTCCCCCAACCATGATGTGCTCTCACCATTTTTGATTCTATCCATGGTTTTTCTAGCCACCTTTTTCATTGTTGGTTGCACCTCCAGGGAGGATGCTTGACATGGCAAGAGATCGAATTTATTAATTTTTTGGGGGATTCATTCCTTTCTTCTTCAAAGACAGCACATAAGAGGATGCCGTCCCTAGAGCCTGTCATTTGGATTCGCTCCTCCGAACCCCCAATCGATTCATACGTTAATAGCTACTTTTTTATCTCTAGATAGACCTAGGTATATTCTCTCCCAACTATGGATTATTCATCAACTTCTTCATATTTTGTTGCTTTTTTTTAGTTGCCTCTTCAATCCAATCTAGCTTCTTTTTTTTCTTCACTTTCTACATGATTTATTTTCCTTTTTTTTTCCATCGTCTTCTCCAATCCAACCTTCTATGCAGCCCTATCTCCAAACCCTAATCCTAACCTGAGTCCTTAACCTAACCCTAACCCAAGTTGTAATCCTAACCCTTAACCTAACTAGACCCTAACCCTAACCCTAATCCCTACTAAAATCCAAAATCCAAACCTAACCCTAACTGGACTCCTAACCCTAATGCTCACACCCAACCCAAACATAGCCCTTAACCTAACCCAAGTTCCAATTCTAACCCTATAGTCAACCCTAGTTTATTCCCTAACCCCAATAGAACCAAGTCAAGCTCGATGGCCCGTTAACCTGAACTCACAACCCGAATACCAAGCTCGTTAACCTAGCAACCCGGATTCAGTGATGATAGATTCGTAAACCTGTCAACCTAGTCTTCCATAACTCATTTTCTGCACCTATTAACCCAACAACCGAACTCCAATAATCGAGGATCTGTAACCTATTTTCTATCCTCTCTTTCTATTCATTGATCCATCACCCAATTTCTCCCAACTCCGATCCATCTCTTCTTCCTCTCCACTAGAAGGCTGCTAAACCTTAGCAACAACTGTGGCTTTTTTTTTTAGGACGCTATGGATGTCTACCAAACCTAGGTAGCAATCCTTTATCCTTTCCTTCCCTTCCCTCATATGATGTTAGTAACAGGAGTGGAAGGCTGCCTAACTAATAAGGGAATAAAAAGGCTCGGGAAATCAATAAATAGATCAAAAAAAAAAAAGAAAAAGCTCAGAACTCACCTTTCCTAACCAATTTTCCTCTGTCTTTCCTGCTGAATACTCGAGAAACTACTCTCTACAACCTCTTGATTCCTAAAAAAAGTCAATAGAATACCCAAAAAATAATAATAATAAAAGAAAAAATAAAAAAATAATAAATAGTACTATCCACCTGACCTTTATCTATTCAATTCTCCCAGCATCAATGTTTTTCATCTCTGAATCACTTATATATAGCATGGTCCAACAAAACATGTCATAAGACAATCCATCTGTGATGTCTGCCTTTCCTCTATTCTCTATTCACACAAACCTTCTCCCTCTATTTAAAACATATGAAACTTCTTTTCTCTAACCCTCTATCCTCTAATTATCAGCTAAGGCGCAGATGTGTTATATCCCTTCCAAATCTACGTGCCTCCTTTTTTTCTTTATTTCTTTTTCCTCACAAGTAAGATGCAGCGTACATGGACACTGATGCAACTGTATGGAAAGGAGCATGTAGCATTCGTTAGCACCCAGCATGTGCTCGGATAGCAAGCAGCACATTTTTTTTTGTTTTTCCTCCCTCCCCAAACATCGATGGTTGTATTTGCAATATCCTCTTTGCAAGTTTCTTATTTGACTCCTGTTTATTTTTTTCGTTGTTTTTCAGCTGGCCTATAAGGAGGAGTTCAAAGCTCTCTCCCCTAAGTAACATGCGACCCCTCTAAGAAGGTGACATGCATCCACTCTTAGAAGGCGACACACATCGCTCAGAGGAGAAAGCTCTGAACTCTCCTTTCATATATAGTATAGATATAGATAGATTATCTACCCTTCGATCTACGGGCCTATTTAAATGAACTGAAGGCAATTGTTGAATAAAATCAACAATCTTGAGAAGATCCAAACTCTTTAGCATGGTTCATGAGTATGACTTCTAGTTGTTGAATAGTTTGTATGCCAATTGGGAAATATGAAATGTTGTTTGTAGTTTAAATTGCTCATGCGTTTAGGGCCTGCTTGGTATTGCCAACGAAGAAAATAAGCTGGATCAAACCATCTGCTTGACGAAACGGCATTGTTGTCTTTAAGCTGTTAGTAAAAATTTTAGACTTTTGGAAGTGAAGATTTTATGCTTTCAACAAAAGAAAGAGAAGTGGTTGTAAGCAAGTGCTATCACCAAAAATGATTTTCATGTTGTATTTCACAGATTTGTAGACAAAAAAAGCAGAACAACAACGATACCAAACAGGGTGTTGGTTTAAATAGCTCAAATTTTGGCACAGAAATTAATTATTTAATTGATTTAAAAACATAGGAGCAACATGGCAAACATTGGGACCCTATTTGCACGACTGTCAGTTTCTAGTTTTTGTTTCCAAAATAGAAAAACCTAAACAAAAATAGTATCTGGTGAGCTAGCTTTCATTTTTCCGTTTTCTGAAAACACTTTCTTAGTTTCTAAGAATTACGAAAACTTAAAAAGAATAAATATATATTTTCAACATAACTGAAATCATCTATGGCCACTACCACCATCATTTTTATTGCCACCGCTAGACCCACCATCGCTAGCTGCTGGCGGACTTCCACCGGTCACCACCACGACAGTCGGCACTACTCACGGCCACCATTGCCATCATGTTTAAACACAACCCATGTGACTGCAAAATAAATTCTGAGTTTCGACTTTCAAAACACATAAACTTGTTTTAGCATCCGAGAAAACTGAAAACTAGAAGCGGTGCCAAATACAATCTAAAAAGACATGCATAAATTGGTTAAAATTCAGTTTTTAGTTATCGTCGGTCACGACTATGAATATGTTGATTAGCTAACAAGAGGTGCTAGGCCTACATGTGCATGCATAAATTAGGAACGCAGGGTAATTGAGTTGACCTCATGTGGATCTCCTGCATCTGCTTGTCCAAGTAGGTCTAGGTCTGGCACGCTAGTGGTTAGAGGCTAGCAGTCGAGTTGAATGGATCCCAAAATAATGTGCTATTTACATTGCCCGCCAAATTCTTAATTCTTTGGCTTGCCCAAGCGACCAACAGAACCATGTTTTCAAGCGGGCGCAACAGCAAGCTTCTTCGAAGGGGCAGCAACCCACATAAACTATGTCCTTGGCAAATTGTAAAGCAGTTGCTTGGTTGCGATGCGTACCACTACGAAGTACCGTGCCGTGACAATAATTGAAAACCATCTTCAGCCACAAATGTGGCACTTTTTCTTAAAATCTCCTCGCAGAGTTTGGCTGAAGGAAGCAGCAAGAGCCATTGCAACCTGACCAAGTGCATGATGGTAGACTAAAACATCAACGGATTGGAAAGAATATCCACAAATTAGCAAACGATTGCTATCATGTTATGTTACACAAAGCAACCCTAGACCACCATGATCCGCCCCCCCCCCGCAGGCAGTAATTGCACAGGTTCCAGAAACTATAATTTTCAGTTGGTTTATCTTCTAAAAAGATCCTGTCAGCCAATGAAACAATCTCGTTCGGGTGGTCCATGATAGCAGGCAGACTTCCTCCCCGGACTGCAAATGATGACTGGAACTCTCAGTTGAGCTAAAAGCTCGATGTTAGAGATCGCAAAGGGAGGAGCAAGCAAGGCAACAACGTCTTTAACCGAGACTTCAAACCATTCCTAGGACCAGGATTTGATCAAGGGATCAACTATATTCTCGAAGCAACATCCGGCAAGAAAAAGCTGAAATGTCAGAAAGACCTATCTTCTTCAAAGAACCACAGAGCATGGGTGGATACTCAGATGATTGGTGCACCAAAAATGTTGAAAATGTAATGATAAAGGAAATGCAAGCCGATGACAGGGTCATCAGAAACTTGGAGGACAATAAGTATGACAAGTCGTGAGTAGGAAGTTGAAGGGTCTTGCTTTAGGACATCAGTCATTGGGGAGACTTGGGGACCATACGATATACGTAGATTTTATCTTCCAACTTAGACATATAATGCTGGTCTTAGAGGTGTTCTGTATCAATGATATTGAAACATTTTACACCAACAAAGCAAAGTCATGTCAACACGCATACAAATCTTTTATAGCTTTTTACAGAAAATGTCCTCTTGACGTCTTCTGGTGCAAGCATACAACATAAGCGACCAATATTAGTCTATAATTTTCATAATGATCTCTAGAAGCTTCGTAGATTTTTGTTATCCTTTCACTTAAGGATAAAACAATAAATCAGCAGCGGAATTTGAAAACAAGAGAAGCAAGCAGCCAAGGCATTAACTTGACCTGGTAAAGGAGAAGAATCCACCTGCTTGCGTGAAAGCAGATGAATAAATGTGCTGACCTAACTCGCATTCAAAGGCGCGGTATACGTTCATGGTGAACCATGCACGATATGCACATAAATAAGATTAACCTGAAAACTTACGAAATATATTTCATCGTACTAGTGACCCGTCAGACATTGTCGAGGATACAGCCTTTTTTTTTTTTTTTTTTTTTTTTTTTTTTTTTTGATAACAAAGAGGGAGGTGGGGCTTCCAGCGTAACAACTAACCATAGGGACCGTCGTCCCGCTGGCGAATGCTCGAGGATGCAGTTTGATAGAGCGGCTGGCGATAAGATTCAGCACAAGCATATGAGAATGTTCCATTACCCGGTTCTCATATCAGGAACTGATTAAAGTACCAATGCAGGTTTTATGTAAAAAAATGAGCTAATTAAATTCGACGCTTTCAAGAATAAATGATAAATAAAGTGTAATGTATTCGATAGTGCATAAGTTGAGTAATATAAAGTCCTGAATGGCATATATTGGGAGTCGCGATTAATGGGAACTAATGAACAGGTGCAAGAGTGCACCCGCAAATAAAAAATGACAATAGCCATGGTAAATAAAAAATGACAACAGTGAAAAATATTTTTCTCAGAAGATAAGTAATAAATATAAATCATGAACAGAAAAGTATATAAACATTCACATTGATTAATTCAGACCTGAGTAATCCACATCATGGGGGGGGGGGCACTTCAGAGGAGTATATGACAACAGAAAAAATAATAAGCGTCTGTAAACTGGATTGCCAGCAGTAAGTTCAACAGCACAAGACTAGCAACATACTTGATAAAAATATCAGCATAAATGTACTTTCTTTCAATCTTAAGACATCTAGAAGATGCTTAAGCTATATCTGCTCAATTTCCACCTCACTGTTGATATCTAAGTCTACCATTTCAGCATCCACCCTTTCCACATCCACATCCTCATCATCACCCTCATACTGAAACCACAGAGAGAAAAAATGTAAAGGTAAGGTTTAGAATGTACAACAATTGCAGGTGGATAAAGAAAGAACAATCTAAGGACCATAACAGGAACTAATGGACACCTTTTAAAGGCTTTGCTAGCTAGGGGTGTCAAAGTTAAGACTGAAAAAAGATATCAAAAATTTCGCAAGTGAGCTCATGGAAAAGGAAACATGAGAGATGTAACAACAAACAATCACCACCAACAACACCAGATAACTCCATCAGTTTGTCATTCATAATGAGCGCATGAATAAGTTGTGAAGAATTGTTGAAAAAGTTTAAAAAATATATATTACCTGATGAATAATTTTATCAAACAGGAATGGTTCAAAGAGCAATTTTGCCATTTTAAGATTCTGCGATTCAGAGAATCCTATTACTTTAGGTAAAATTAGGATAGAATGATAACATTGCTACTTATGATATTCACTGGTTTCATTAAATAATAATAGTTCTTTAAATGATTAGAAGTACGTTTCTACAACCCGACTAATGTTTTGGAGAGTCCCAGATTATGTTGTATATGCACATACAATTGGAGTCTAAATAATAATCATCTGCATTCTATTACAAAGACAATTATCTAAAACAAACAACAAAGCATTATTGATCTTTTCACTGTTGACAGAATAACTGTTTTGCATAATATAATACTATTATAGATATAACAGTCATTAAACTAAAAAAATAATAGGAATAGTCACGTAACACCATTATTTTGGTTTTGTTTATTTATTAATCCATATTATATTGGCTAATGACTACCATTATGGAAGCAGCTATTTTGTTTTGTTTTGAAAAAAAGGTGCTGGATAGAGAAAATAATATATGTTATTTCTCTTATAACCATCGACACATTGTAACTAAAAGCATGATTTAGGCATGTGGAAAGTAAACTTGTTCAAATGCCGGGCAGCCCACCAAGCCTGCTCGACCCCGAAGCATTTTGGATGGACTTGGGCTTGGATTTTAAGCCCAGCAGATTGGGTTGGACTCAGCTTTACATTGACTCAGCTCAAGCCGGTCATGAGTCCAAAACTTTATATATATATATATATATATAGTCACATAACATAATATGAAATATATATCATACAATATAAAATATAATATAAAGTACCTTTCCCATCTTCATGACACCCTCCCCACCCCCATCCCCCCTTCACCCTGCCCGCTCATCCTCCCAAATCCCTCTCAATCCCTTTCCTACCACACCCTTAACCCACCCAAACCCCTCCCCTACCTCTCCTCCCATCCCCACCCTCACTGCCTCTCCAAAGTCCAAACCCTCCACCAAACCTGCATTCCCATCCAAAGCCCCTTCCTCACAATCAACAATGGGTTCACAAACCCCTGACAGTGATTTATTGAAGGATCGGCCTGTCGGTTAGAGCTGTCAATGGGCCATGTCCAGGCTCGAGACCTGTGGGTATTTATCCGATGGATCCGGATCTGATACTAGTATTGGACCCGTTTACCCGAACTCGGATCCGGACCCGATAGATCCAGGATCCGAATTATATATATAATATTATATAATAATATTATATATATAAATATTAATTTTGAGCCGTTGGATCTTTCTTATAAATCCTAATCTATTTTTAAATCTCTCTCTCCCTTTCTATCTTTCTCTCTCCCTCTGTCTCTGGACTGCCGATGATGCCTCTCCCTCCCCTCCTCACCGGCGGGCCACGGTCGGACCCCGATCTCGCTCGGGACCCCGATCTCGCTCGGTCCTTCCCCGCCTCTCCCTCCCCTCCTCTCCGGTAGGCCACGTCTGGACCTCCTCCCTCCCTCGATCTCTCGCCGGACCCCCTCCCTTCCTCTCTCTCGATCTCTCGCCGAACCCTCCCTCTCTCAGTCTCGATCTCGTCGCTCCCCTCCCTCTCTCTCCCTCTCTCGCCGACCTGCTCCTCTCTCCGACTTCGGTCTCCCTCTCGATCTCCCTCTCTCAGTCTCCCTCTCTCGATCTCGTCGTCGGCCACCGACGAGTGACCGGATGCTTCGTCTCTCCCTCTCTCAGTTTCGGATCCCAGAACTAGGTCCAGATACCTGGGATCCATTAAGGTCCAGGTCTGGTACTTCAAAATCAGACCCATCGGGTATTCGGATCCGGATCCAATACCAGTAACTAAAATCGGATCCGAGTTTGGATATCTAGGTTCCGACCCAAATCCGACCCATTGACAAATCTACTGTCGGTAGCACCCCATCCTCACTACTGCCATCACCCTCCAACCCATCTCTCCATCCCCTCCCCTCCCCTCCATGCCTCCTACATGCCACCACCACTGACCTACTTGCTGCCCTCTGTCCTCACTTGCTCCACCACTACTACATCAATGCCAACCTGCTCATCGCCATCCTCGATGCCACTTGCCATTAGACCACAATCAAGGTCCTCTTCCGTACTCTTCGACATGGTGTTCTATGTTTGTTGCCCATGATTGGATTGGGTTGTGGAGGAGTTGGCCATCAAGAAGCCAGAGGCCTGGTCTGAAGCCTAAGTACCAAGCTCGAGCTTGGCCAATTTTGGTCATAGCTATTGCAGGCCCAGCCTGCTCAATGAGCAAGTCTAGCAGAAAGAGGTGGGCAGCCCTAGGGGGGAAGGTAGACTAGTGGGTTTGAAATATTTGTCATCTAGATATAATACCATATCAAATTATAAGGATAGCGTGATAGGGCAAAGCCTAGAATGGAACCGGACTACACAAATATGCCTATAGTTATGAAATGATGTAAAATGATTTTGAGCACAGTCAACCATTGAAACAACAGGAGTTGCCCTATAGGTGGCAAACAAAATACATCCGTCCACCCTTCAGCTCTAAGCAACACAACTCTAAGCAACACAACAATCTCCTTGAAAGAAGGATATGAATTTCCTAACCTGCTTGTATGCATTTTGAGTGACCGGTGGAGGAGGGGGAGGCATATAAGCTGACTTGGTGGTTCTATTATCGAGATCACCATTTTCAAAATCTGTTGCAGTTTCAATTGCATCAGGTTTCTCCTCAATTTCAATGACTTCAATGAATTCATCCACTGCATGAGCAGCCATACTGGTTGAAGGCAATAAGTGTCTCGATTCAGAATTTTTAACCTGTTAAGTAACAACTGTCTGCTTAAGCATGTTGAAAATGATGAATACAGTTCTTCATCAACTTGGAAAAGGGTAATACAAATTTTCAATAAAATGCTGGCTCCTATTATAAACAGCAATATAGCTTTTAGATTTTTCCGGATCACAGAGATCAATTTCCTTTTTATCTTGCTAAAGCCGGTAAATGAGTATCTACAGATGTAAATTTGTAGAATTTCTCACTTGGAATCTAGGGAGCAATTAATCATCATTGCAATATAACAAAGGGAGTAAGAAATACGCAACCTTATCCAGAGGGACAGTTCTACCAGAATCAAATTTTCCTTGTTTATGCTTGTAGTTGTCTGCCAAAGACTTATTGCTAGCGAGGACCTTTTTTGTTGCATCAGGTCCTTTGTTATTATATTCTGAATTAGGAGCAGGCCCTTCAGAGTTAATAAGCTTCTCTGATTTAGATATCAGATCTGAAGATTTCTCTCTCTTTTGTGAATTCCCTGCACCAGCACAACCCCGTAAGACCATTTAAAAGGGGAAAAGAGGCAGAGAGTCTAGAACTGAAAGCAAAAGTCTTGAGGGGGAAGGAGGAGAATGGGATATCAATCATGAAAAAGATATTTTACCTAATTTATGGTCATTAATCATAGCACCAATCACCAGAGGAAATTAGGTTATTGATGTTAGAAAAAATAAAAAATTTAACTATTACCTAACCAAAAGTTTAGATGGGAAAATCAGTTTTTCTGAATGCTAGAGTGAATTGACACATAAGACTTACCATAAATTGCATATGGTGGAAAGTGAGTAAACTCAAGCTAAAACAATAGTGCGAAGTCGTAATGCCAGTCAAAATCTCAAGCACAAGTCAAAATGCTACAAATCACGAACTTAATTTATATGCATTAGATGCTAGTGATGAACACAAAAGAATAAAAACAAAGAGAAACATACAGAACATTAGGGAATGGTATGGCATTTTTAGGTATATATATCTTGCAAACAACTAGCTAGCAAATACAAAATCTGTCTCAAATTCAAATTTTGAAGGAAACATTTCAACTAATATAACAACAATATAAATATAAGAATGTCCTGGTACTACTAAGATAAGAACTCCCCAAGGAGTTACCTATTTTTGCTTCTTCACTGGTTGCTGGATCGACAAACGATCTCTTGTTGGCTGATGAAACATTCTTCTGTGGCAAATCATTCCTTAGGCTGATCTGATTATCACCATCGGCATTAGGCTCTCCATCACTTACAACATTTACACTTGAATCTTCTTCGTTGGCACTAGTCTTTAAGGTATCCGAACCAAGCTGATCACCCAACTTTTGGAGACGAGTTTGTGATCTGCCAGAATGCAGTCATGAATCAATCACCCATACTTGATTACTCTGGAAAAATGTCCACAGAGAGCAAGAATAATCTAGAAATGCCAACACAGCAAAATGGGGAAAAATAATAAAAAGATAAGACATTTCTCATTTATCAAATAAGAGAAGGAAGACTTGCCTTTTCAACTCCTCCTGTGCCTTCACATAACGCCCATGAGCTTTAATAAACTTTTTAATTTTTAAAGTAATCCTACAAAAAAAAAAATCAATAGAATGACAAAAGACATGATGATAAAATGGTCCTTTATTGAAATAGTAATAAAAATGCGGTGTGTGTGAGTATGGCTATATTTTATTCCAGTGAAAGACAAATATAAAATATGCTTGAAGGAGAGAGAGAGAGAGAGAGAGAGAGAGAGAGAGAACACAAAATAACACCTTTTACAATTTTCTTGTTCCTTGTTCAGTTTTGATTCAAGGTCCTCTATTCTACTAGAAAGCTTTTGTGCTTCATCAACCTTTTCCTCCAAAAAGATCTACAAACAAAACCATCAAACCAAGTAACTACTAATTACAAACAAAGCTACTAACGCAGCAAGAAAGCCACAAGAGTTACATCATGAGCTCTAGACATATAGCAGAAACAAGCCAACCTCAGACATACAAAACTTCAAAAATATAACAGTACAGAACAATAGCCACAAGAATCAACCCTGAGTAAATGTTTTGGGTTAATCTGCACAAATATGTTACCATCCATATATACAAGAGCATCTAAAAAATGATAGCCACAACAACAGGGGAAATCGAAGGACAAATAATAACACACTGTTATCACAGCACAAGACAATGAAGAAAGTAATGAAAACATTTCCAGCTCTCTACACACATTGCACATAACATTTTCTCCAACAATAGATGAACATTATGGTAAAAACAAAATATAACTTACTTATTTAGAGTCAATTTATAATGTTTGTTTCATAATTCTACCATGGATTCTCCAGCCTCATTCAGTCCATCCACACAAAAACCATCCCTTCCAGCCTCACTTGGTCCATGCTCTGAGTCCTGACTGTTGAATGGAACAACAATTGCATCGGTCATTCTCTCTCATTATCCGTTATTTGTGCACGTTCTATTTTTCTATTCATGGCTTGTTTCTATCTGTATTCCTTCTAGCACATTACCAGACTTTACATGCTACTCATCCTAAATAAGGATATTCCGCAAGAATTCATTGAACAGCTCAAGAATATGAACATTAACAGAACATTATTCAAGAAAGCAAATAAATGATATGATGATACAGTTCCGAATTTTAGAAGATATTCCCTCTTGCATGGCCTGCTAATACATAAGGCCAAAATATGACCCTGAACCTTATTCCATTTATTAGTTAGCCATAAAATTCCCACTCTGCATTAGGCCTACACGAACTTACAAGTTTTTGTGCTTATTGTTTTTTTTTTCTTTTTTGTCTAAATTATTTTGGTCACTGTCATCCCAATTACACTATCTCATAATACAGGCATGCTAAAGCAATGATAATATATCTTTATCACAAGCTCCATCGAAGCAACAATCTCTACAATATTAGCATAACCCATGATCATCCATGCCCTTTTTTCTCATCAAAATAGGGTCTGCAACGGAAATCAACTCCATGTTGAGAAGGTTTTATGGAAGAATTGAGCTTCTGTTCTTTATTTGTCTTCCTTTTTGCCTTCCAATGACCATCAGCCTTCTAAGATTGGTGCTAAATTAATAGCAAATGCAACTTCGGAAACAACAGAACTTGGCAATAAAACCTATAAGACCAGATGGTAAAAGACCTACCTAATTGGTTGGAACTAAGCTCATAGAACCACAAAGCAGTCCCAATCCCCTAAACTAGGATCAAATTTACATGGGCACTCATTGTTTCCAATGAAAACAAAAGAATTATCACCCCTTGTGATTTCAATGAAAACATAAGGTTGATCACAGGACATAATGTGTTTGTGCATCTGATACGAAAGAAAATGCAGAAACACTTAAACTAATTATTGCTATATTTTCAAGTTTTCTTTTTATTTGGTCAATCTGTTAATGCAATTGTTGTTAGTGCATTGCACTCCTCTACCCAATACATTGACTTTGACTCATCTGAATGTTTGAAATTATAGAAAAGGAATTGCAATTCTGAAATCACTTATTTCAATGCATTAAACTATGATCTAAAGGTTTTAGCATTTTTTTCATATCGATCTGAAATGTTATGGGTTATCAGCTAGCTGGTTAAGGCCAAAAATATCAGTGTAGTTAATGCCAAAGGAATTGCTGAGAGTATTTAATGCTAAAGGAATTGTAGCCCATTTGACAAAACAAAAGGTTATTTCAATTTACATTCAGTGTTGCTGCAGGTAATGTAACAATGATGTTTTCCCCCTTTTCAAGAAACCCAATCAAGGGTGGACATCTCATGAAAGCTCTGGGCATTCCCTATCAATAATATCAGCCTTGGTTTCTTTTTCATTTTCTAAGGGCCCGTTCTTTTGTGGGTAAATATCATGGGAAAGTTGGTCTACTTTCCCATTGACCAACTTACCCATGTTCTCACATTTTTCAAGGTGGAAAATTTACTTTCCCATAGATAGCATTTACCCATGAAATGAGGGAAAGTTTTACCCACCTAGGAGATGGCTAAATCATTTTCCCATAAGCCAGTAAAGTAGGCATTTAATTTTATACCTAAAACACCCTATCCTCATTTCCAATATTCTCATCATTGAATGCTTAATAACTCAGCCATCCACTTTCTTGAAATCTAGAAAGCATAAGGGATATTATGGAAAATATGAACAAATTTTAACAACTTATCCAAGAAAGTAGTAATGTAAAAGAACATGCGTAATAGATTTCAAAGCAGCTTATCCATGCATAAAAGAACATAGGTAAATTATTTTTCTGTCTAAATATTACTTGAAAAATCTTTACCTAGGAAAATAAAGTTTCCCAGGTAAATGTTTTACCTGCAAAAGAATGGGCCCTAAAGAGTATGAGTCAGGAAATCAGAAGAAACACCTTGTAAGGACAAGTCTCGCTGGATGGCTTTCCACGAGATTTATTTCCCATATGTCGCCTTCCATCTTCTGTTAGATGGCATAGCAAAATTGCTGCAACCATCATTTTGTTACTAATATCCTGATTGAAGGAGGCGATGTTTCAAACAAGGTCTATTTCTTCTTTTTTTTGGCTTGATTTTTATTATAATAATCCCAACCACGAAAGATCTAGAAATTACTTTCAAAGGGAAAACGTCTGTATCTCCATATCTTATTTATAAGCTTGCAGGTTCCACATCATAACAAAATTCATTCCAAGCCTTTCCTGCTAAATTAGATCATGAATTTTGTCTATCACCTGCTGGCACCAACTCAAGCATCAAACCTTAACATCTCCATAGAGACTCGTGGTTTTATATTCTCTTCCTCTGCTCACATATTTCGCCATTTGACGATATCAGAGCAATCCATCAAACACTCATTACCCAGACATGTCAGGTGCATCACATGAACTAAGTTCTAGTAACATTATAAGTTATGAAGAAGATAGCTAAAATAATTTACCATACAAACTTTCAAGAAAGAATTAACAGATTTAGAAGCATGCTATAATAGATAGTCATTCCAAACTCTAGCCTAGAAGTGTGCTTACTTTTAAACAAAGTAAGAACAATAAGGTCTTCTAAAACATGTGGAAAGAGAATTTAAAATAGAGAAAACTAATTCAATATAATTGGCACCGAATACCATAATTTGGGTAATCATATGTCAGCATGATGGACAATGGTATTCTCACATCTTATTTTCCTTGCAATGCAAATAGATTTTACTTAATTCAAGGATCAAGAAGTTCTTTCATACTATAGAACTTTAGGAACCTGCTCTGGCCTGTGTTAATGAAGGCTAAAGAGTTGAGAATTACAGTAGTATCTAATCAATGAAATGGGCAAAAATGTAAAAATGATAGGAGATATGCAAAATTTGCAGCTTTGGAAGGCAAGAGAAATTAGGATCTGGAACCTTTCATACTTATCAAGAAATATGGAATACCGAACTTGTGTCTTCAGAAAGGCACAGATTTGATATGCATGAAACAATATGAGGTGGCTTGGTGCATGAGGCTCCCACCATTACAAGATCTAGGAAGGTTTAGATAGACATGGGCACCATTAGAGGATCTACTTTGTGTTTTGAACACGTGACCTCCAAGTCACAATGGAGCAACCTTATCATTGCACCAAGGCTTGCCCTCTATATGAAACTACATTGACTAATATCAATTCACCAGAAAACATCATTGTTGACACTGTTTGGCACTTAAACAGTATAAATTTGAACTAAATCGAGCAAAATCATTATGTTAGAGAGAGTATGGAACACCTCATTTGGACCCACATCTACCTCTTGTTAGTAACAGAAGAAGCATGTCAGACTAAACTCATCATGTTGAAGATCATTCTAGACAAAATAAGAGTTTTCTTTTTTTTCCTTGCCCTTAAAGCAAAGTGACATTAATGCTTGGTAAAATAGTCTCTTAACTTGAAACACGAGATGAAAAAGGAGTGACTGCACCATTCAGACTAAAGCACAAAGTGAAGTATATGCACAGAGCATACACACAATAAGCAAGACTCATCATTATGAGCACATTTACTGAATCATCAATAAACCAATAACAAGTATGCTTCATGAAAATTTTCTTGCAGAGACTCTTGATGATAATACAAAACCTAATAAGATATGAGCTTTATGAAAATCATGGTCGCTTTCCATTAACCATTACAAGCAAGAAATGCTTACACAAACAGACACCATAACAAGTCCAAAAAATAAACGAAGTATTACATGCTTTAGATGTGAGCATTATACTTCATACACCAACTAGTGCTGTGCACAAGCAAATGCATGTGGCTTTTAAAGGAAGTGGGGGAGAAAGAGAGACCCTTTCAGAAACTTGAGCTAAAATATTAGTTAAACCTGGGAAGGAGTCTTGATACTCAAGAGAACATGTGACCCTTAGACATTGTAAAAATATTGAACAACTATGGTCCAAAATTAAGGTGGAGTCCAAATCCAAGGGCGTAGCATTATAATACTAGAGATGTTTTAAAACCAAGTTGATCCATTGCCCACCCCCCTAGTGGGTCCAGTCAATTCAGAATTCTAAATTCCTAAAATTTCACTCAGCCTATTAGCTGAAGCAATTCACCCATTCGAGTCACCTCAAAGAACTGCTACGCAATTGCATCCATCACTAAAAAAGGTAAAAATGCAAGTCTTTATCTTTTATTTTAGACCTCACATATATCTGACAAAAAAAAATACAAAGGAATATCAAGTCACTTGCAACCAATCTCTTATCGCATCATCTTGTCGCATAAGCCAACAATAGGAAAATGGTGCATGTTACTAATTCACAAATAGAGAATTAGGGGTGGCAATCTAATCTACCCCACCGAGTACCCAATCACAGTAGGCAGGTCATATCTGACCCATTTAGAGTTGGCGGCAGGGATGGATCCTCATTCTAAAATCACAGCGGGTCCAAGGTGGGTGCAGATAAGGGCAATGCCCACCCCAAACCTGACCCAATTATGTATAAGCCTTGATGATCATGCTGATTGTGGTGATAACAAAGAAGAAAGCATCGTGATCGATCATGAGAAAGATTAATTATATGAAAGGCTGCGAGTTATTTGTTTCTGTTTAGTTGACTGCTTTTCCTAATTTAAGAAACATTTAATTTCCTAAAGAATAACATTTCTGTTTGTTGTTTCTACCATTGTTCAAAAATTTCTTTGTTATGTTCTTTGCCTTCAACTCTTATTTTGTTTAATGCTATGTAAAGTATCAAGATTTACTTTTGTATTCTTTTTTATTTGCTTAATTTGTATGGAAAAAAATGATTTTTGCAGCTTTACCCACCCCAAGGTGGGTACAAGGTGAGTTTGGGTACGTGATTCCCAATTGCAAGGTGAGTATGAGTAATGGTCTACCCAACCTATAACCACCCCATTGCCATCCCTTTAGGGGATCCATCCTCAAGGCCAAAGACCAGGACTAAAAATGAATTAGATACTGATCTTGTATCCATATTTTTTAAATGAATATGAATATGGATATTGATATTAAAAGGATACCAAAATTAACATCCATATTTGTTCTCAATGGATAAGGATACAAAACAAATATTAAGCATATCCATATCTTTTCTATCCAAATACAGATACAAGTCATACTATTCAGATATAAATCAGATTTTTAGCAGAAATAATGAAGACTTACATTAGTTATATAATCATAAATGATGGGAACAAAATCCACTACCAAATTGCACGTGACACAGGTAACTAAGGATCTAAGGCATGGTTGTTAAACATGCACAGAGATCGACCGTGTCAAAGGTCCATGTCACCAGTCAGATTGAATTTGTTTTAACAATATTTGAATTCTGAGTGGTCCAATTGGTCCGACTGGATTTGAATTCTAAGTGTAAGGTTATTTAAAGATGTTTTTTTACCAGATATCCATATTCGGATCCAAATCTGACAAGATTTATAAGTAGATATCTGAATTTGGATGCAGATTTGACTGGATCTAAAATATCTAAAATTTCTATCCAAATCCAATCCAAACTATGGGAAGGGACACAATCAGATTTTATTGACCTGTTTCTGCACTACCAAAGACCAATCACTTTAAACATCATCTCACAATCTATCAGCCACCATAATGTGCTAGCAACAAAAGGCCATTGACAAATTTGTACAAAGTAAGTCTATTGTTGGATGCTAGAGATCTATCCCCCAATCAGATTTCTCTAGAGCCTTGATCTCTTTCCCTCGTTCCTCTGTGCCTATTGCCTGCTCTCTCCAGGCAACAATGGTGATTGCTGGTGTCTGGGAAGACCAAGCCACTGTTAATCATCACAAAGGAATAAGAGGTTCCTTTGGGTGGATCTGAATTGATCTACCGATTGCCTGGGGGGGTGGTGGCAGTGGTACTGGAAAACATCCTTTTTTTCTTCCAGAGCTCTTCTCTTCTAGATTTGGTGCATGAAATGATGGACTTTTCTGAGGTTTGAGGAGAAGGGTTCCAAGCAAATCACATGGAAATGTGCAAATTACAAAGTTGGTAGATTGACTCAAGGAAAAGCCAAGAATTCCATCCACAACAACGTGGTCCAATACATCAAGTTCAAAGAATTGTTCCGTAAAACACAACAGGCCTATTAGTAACTGCCTTTAACACCCCTCTTAAACTCAAGGTGAATAATATAATCTAGGAGTCTACCAAGAAACATTGGACATTCACTATGCGGTAGCCCCACAGACAAGAGAAGCACCAACAAAAAATAATAGCAACAACATTATGGGTTCAACAAATAACTAGTGACACTATGAGTTCAACAAGTAACAAGTAGTTTGGGAGCTAATTCCGGACAAAAATGAAAATAGCTCAATTATGTGTAAGGAACCATTTAGACCAATATAACTAATAACCAGAAGCTACAAAAAGTTGGACCCTGACTTAGTTGTGATAGTAACAAAGTAAAAGAAGCTGAAAAAAATCATTGCAAAAGCAGCATAACAACAAAGGGCAATCAAGTAAAAATCATTGCATGTGGAATCCCATATCCTAGTCTCTATTGAGATTAAAAAAAAAAAAAAAAAACTGAAGTATTGGATAATCATCTTTTAAGATTATTAAACTATATGGTGAGAAGATTGCTTGAATAGGAAATGTTAGCTAAGTAGGAAAATATTCTCTAAAAGTTTCTGGAAATAAACATTTGTTCGATAAGCTATCAACATCAAGGTAGATTGCTTTGATTAGGCACCAGATTGTAATACTTTCATATAATCTAAACAAGAAAAAACATGTTAAGCATGATAAAAAAATAGTCCAGTTAGAAAGTATTATTAGGCATGAGGAAGCAAGTCAGCAAAGACCATGACAGAAGAGCATGACACATTAAAGAAGTGATCAATCTCAAAGTTTTGAGGATGCCAAGAATTGAATACAGAAATTACAGATGGCATCATGGTCATCTAACTGGTTTAAATCTGAGAAAATGTCAAATACAAAGATATAGCAAAGGCTGAAACAGCAGTTGTAGGCTCCCTAGAAGAGATCAAGGAGAGTATGAAAAGAAATTTAAGCCTTAAAAACAAACCAAGATAACAACATGACAAATAAACAGCAAGATCAGAGAAAAATAAATCCTAACAGAAGAATTAAGTCTTAGAGATGCAACATTTGATCGTAAAGTCAACAAATTTAGGCCATGATACAAGGCACCCAAGTGCCTATAATGGAGTGGTCTATCTCCAACGGCAAAAATGTCAAGGAAGTAAGGTTGTTAAGGGCGCCAAGCGCCCTCAAGGCACTAGACCCTGTCTATCGCCTGAGGCACTAGACCCTGAAAAAGCGAGCACCTGATTGAAGTCAGACACCACTTTTTTAGAAAATAATAATAACAATAAATATAATCTATTCTAAAAATAAAAGTCTTTATTACAATCTATTATTATAATGATCTAATCCAAAACAAAAAGGCTTCATTAGATTTTTTGTCTAAACACCACACCCAAACAATAAAAACTTTTCGGAGTTTTCTGTTTTCTCTATTACTTATAGAGGGCAGTCTATTGTTCTATTCTAAAAGTTTAAAACTAAAAGTCTTCATCAGATACTATGCCTAAGTTGTCATAATGATCATCTCCTCCATTATCAGAAAGATCATTCTCTATATTCTCCTCAATCTCTTCTTTTGAACTAGAACTAATCTCTTCATGATTCAAGTCTGATGGCTCTGAATGTGAACTAATCAGATAAGTCATAAATTACTTAAGTACCCTTTCTTTTTGTCCTTTTAAAGGATTTATCTATAAACCCATAGCTTTAATTTCAAATTGAAGTAAATTGTAGCTGTTAAATTGGAAGTTGAATAGGTGACAAAACCAATTTCGCCTCGATCCAGGCGAGTGCCTAGGCGGCAGAGGCACTCGCCTGGCTAAAGGCGCCTCGCCTGGAGGCCGAGGCGCTTTCAGCCAAGGGCACCTCGCCTGAGCACCTAGGCAAGCGCCTTAATAACTCTGCAAGGAAGTGGAGATAAAGGATGCAAATGCCATAACAATATTTTATTTTTGGCCAGTCCAAGGCAAAGCTTCATACCATCTCCAAACTCAATGTAAAGAATTTAAACTTTCCGAAACTAATATCTTGTTAGACTAGGACTCCCTCTTGATGCTGATACTGAAAAACATAATTCTTATCTCTTTCTTGTGTGAAATGAAAACAATAGCTCTCCACAATATAAAGAAATAATGAGACATTTGATCTTGAATGGCTAGTTATAAAGTCAAATAACCACTTAATAATGCAAGACTGATGAATTGAAAATTACCCATGAAAGGAAAACCAGACATCACAACAAAAGCTAAAAACATGTCCTGAACATTGTAATCTATTAATTATGCATACCCGCTATCTTCCCTTGATCAGATATTTCAACCATTGTTCTGACATCAAGCTTAGCTGAATGAACATTTTCCAAAATTTGCAACAATCAAATTCTTTTGATCTAGGGAAAAATTAAGAAAATCATTGAACAAATGCCTTTGCTCTGATCTGTTAATCATTAGTGCATTAGAGTTTCTTATTCAAAAGTTAGTTGGTATAACTATAATTTATAAAACTTCAATCACTTACTTTTTTTTCTGGTTTCGGCCCTTTTTCCCACAATCCTAACTTTTTTGCATTATTTATTAAATCCACCATCTCTTTTATCCTTATAATCATTTCTTTAGATATTTATATATATTTCTTCTAATAAAATTATGTATTCCTTCTGTAATACACAATGATCTAAACAGAACTTCATCTAAAATTTGATTTTGGATAGGAAAATATATAACTTAAATCATAAGCGATGAATAATTAAAATTAAGAATCAAAATTTGCCAGGGTTCTATTTGCTAGCAATAACTTTTGATGAACTTTCAGTTTTATGAAACCTGATCGAGATGTACAGCTAGTCCAAGTTGTCTTCTTTAGATTCTAAGAAGTTTAATTGGCTTATGGCAACAAGGAATGCAAAAGACATTTGAAAGTAGGGAGCTGCATTTTATATAAACTTTGGTCAATTACAATTTGAAGGGGACTGCCTCAGTGAAATGTGATGTATATTACAGAAATAGAATTCTTTTGGCAACTTGCTTATGAGTTTGGAAAAGAAAATAAAAAAATTAACATTCTTTCTGTTTCCTTGTTAGACCCCCATAAACTACCTAACAAAGGAAAATTTGGTTAGATAATAAATAATGGCTAATTATAGTACTTTTGAGGTATATCCCGACACAAAAAAAAAAAAAAAAAAAAAAAGTTGCATTTCATTCACGAATGTATGAAAAAAAGAATTTTAAAGCTTCACAGACATTTAACAAGAAAAGCTTCCTAATAGCTACTTCAAATGTTCCACATGTTCAAACAAAAAAAAAATGTCATAATAGAAATTCATGACATTATTCTAACTATAGATAACCAAAGTTAAAAGAATTTTAAGTTTGAATCCATGCAGATAAATGTGAAGGCAATAGGTATCATTTAATGAGAATAACTGTGTTTCTTCTAAATGAATATCTTGTATTTGATCATCCATTTAATGAAAATAACTGTGTTTCTTCTAAATGAATATCTTGTATTTGTTGATCAGAAACCAGATTCACTGCAACAAATTTTAACATTGCTAACTATGACCGATGCAGTAACGGCAACAAAAAAAAAAAAATGGATTGAAAAAACAAAAACCAACCTCTAGTTGAGATTTATGATCATCAAGCATCTCAATATCCAACTGTATTTGCTTTAACTGCAAAAAGTTAATAAAAGGGGAAAAAAAGCATAAGGGGGAAAATGCAGTAGTAAACAGTAGTTAAGTCTCTGCATCATTGCACTTCAAATGACAGTCAGCTATGTACTAGTGCACACCTGCTCTTCCAGATCATCTTTCTCATCATGAGATGAAACCTTGTCTTCCTTTTTTCTATCTTTAGAACCATCAATTTTAAGGCTTCCAGAGATATCACTGTCTCCATCCATACGCTGCTTCTTCCTATACCTTCTTTCACTGATATAACCACAAATAATTCATTATAAAGTAAAATTCAGTCACCATAAGGTTACAGTCATTGGTTGGGAAGCCAAATCCAAATAGGAATTATTCTTGAGAATAAGTTGCAGGCAATAATTTACAAAAAGATTCAGTTATGAGTTAGCTAAAGGAGAATGAGTGAAAACATTAGATTAATTACTAACAGATAAGTATCCCTTATACTTATATTGGTGTATTTGTGTGTTTGAAATTGCAAGGTTTTGCTAAACAACTAGACTTAATTTAACTTATTTATAACCTAATACACTGAAAAGTGTGATACTGTTTAAGCAGAACTCAACCTCACTTACCTCCTTTTGATCGGGGACCTTGAATGACTAGAGCCTGCAAGCAGAGTTCCAAAAGGTCGCAAGAAGGGTGTATAAGGAAAAGGCATGATAACCAAAATATGTATAAAAAGAAAGGGTGCATCATATACAAGGCATTAGTGAAAAGCCATGAGGAAAAAAAAATACTAAGTTCAGGAGATTGCTTACCCCTATCATGAGAAATTGGTTTATGACTGCGAAATGAATGATGGCCTCTTGCATCTCTTATAGGGGAATATCTCCGATAAGGAGAATGCCTTCTATCGAGCTTATCTCTCAAGTCGCCATTTCTATAGTCCCGTCTACCTGAAGGTGAGAAAAATAGAGTTTCAAGCAGGAGAAGAAAGTATTTTCCTCTTTGAATATCTGAGGGAAAGGTGTTTGTAGACTGAAGTCTGAAGAACCAATGAATTTCATCAAGCTTACCATCACCCTGAGAAATATGATAAAATCATTATGATAAGTAGTATTGCCTCCTCAACAATTCCAAAAGGCCACATAAACAAGTGATCCATAAAATCAATAGATACCAAAATTGTGATGTATGATCTTAGGTCACTGAGAGAGCCCTTTGAACATTGAAAAAACAAATAATAGAGAAGATGACATAGCTGCCTTCTGAAGTGACAGATAGGAGTAATGGAAACTTCGGTATCACTAGTGAGAAAGAACCTTCCACCCAGTATATTCATCTGATCTGTGCAAACATCCTCCAAGAATAAGCTCGAAAACTATCTCCCGCACAATAAATCTTAGAATGCTAATATATATGGATCCCCAAGATGGAACTGATACAACTGAACAACAACTATGACAACTGCAGGACTCATTTTGAGTAAATGTTGTACCTGCTAATAACATAGAGATCATAATACATAGAGACCTTTCCAATAAGCATGCAGCAAACTTAATGCATATTCGTATCACCTCTGGGGGATACAGAATCAGAGTGAAGCAACATAAATCACATCATCAACTGGCGAGACTACCAAAAATCAGCATCCTCCAATTGCAGAGATTAATAAAGCTGTTGGAAAAGTTGATAGTTTGATCGATAACAAAATCAAAAGGAAACCAGGCATTACACCACATTTGTTCTGCAATAAGCTTCACGTGGGCAGATTTTCGATCAGAAAAAACAAAGGCATAGTTTTCATCTGCAGTCAATGGTGCTCAGTTCCATTATTTTTCAAAAGCAGAGAATGAGTTTAGTTTATATAATGCACGTGCAGTTCAGATCCAAACAAAAAAGATAGAGTAAGTCCATCCATGAAATGACATAGTGATAATATTAAACAAGTTTATAAACTGTTAATTAAAACTTTCCACTACTGACCATTTTTTTAAAATTCATCTAAATGTGGCTCAAGTAATGGCTCATATCCTTTCCTATTGTTTTTTAGGTCTAGTCCTAAAAGTAATTATAAACTCCTTTCCCCCTAATCCTCTGGTCTGAATTGATTGATTCATTATGTTCAGTTCCCTTAACCATCAGTATTTTGCCATTAAATTTAAATTTTTAGAGTAAGAGAATGCAAGCAAATTATATTCCAGTACCTAGAACAAGCCAAATTTCTTCAAAACAGAAAATGCATCATCACTTTAAACCACCATAGCACCATCCAGAAGGACAACTACAAAGACAGTAAAGTCTAAGAGGTAAACAGAAACTGATACAGATAGTGTCTTCATGCATGTATGACAACAACTTAATTGACAGCAGAAGGGTAAAATATAAGATGGCATAGATGCAGGTGTTTTATTTTTTCATTTTTCTTTTTTTTTATTGGTTCATAAATGCAATCAATCCACTGACATGCTATAAAGCATATGTTATATAGTGACAAAATATAGGATAGTCTTGCAGTTATACTCACTCATGTATAATCAGCAATAGGTTAACTATAAAAGCCGTATCCTTGAAACAATTGCCGGCAAGGTAAGAGATACATTTCCATCTGAAAATCAACTCAGAATAAACTTCTGGCAGTATCCTGGTATCACAAAAGAGATCAAAAAACTGGTCCACAAAGTCTTTCCAAGTTGAATGGTCTTGCCCCAAATAGCTATCAGTAAGTGCAATCCATATCAAAGATAGGAGGCAAAAGGTCTCAGATATAGTTAAAGAATCCTTGGACATTGTAATAGAAGCCTCGGTTTCTCAGCAAGGACTTTGACCTAACTGAAGATTTCCTATGAAAGAAAAGTTGAAGACTGTACTTAGAGAATGAGATTTATTTACAAAAAATGGATCAGATATTGCAGTATGTCCCCATATTGCTTATGCTACTCTGGTAGAAGACCCAGTACACCCCCAAATCTACTCAAAGTACACTGAAATGAATGATATCACCATGTTGTTACATGTTGATATGGCTTGCAATCTGGTGTATATATGGTATGGTACAATTGATATTGAAACCTTGTTTACAAATTTGCTTTAAGGGACTAAAGACTAAGCCTTGTAAGTCCAAATATAATCCATTCCTGAACCTAGAAACAGGCAAATCACATTTTCCTTTAGAATTGTGAGACAAATATCTAACTATATGCCCATTGTTCTAAAGAATGGAGAGGATAGAAGTTAACTGCAGACCAAGACTATAGTTTAGAAAAGTCATAGAGTCCCCACAGTATGAATTGCATTAAGAGTATGAAGAGATTAAGACTTGAAGACAAACTTCAATGCATGAATTTTAAAGGCATGGAGAGAGAATCATGAACTGAAAGGTCTAATAGAAATTGGACATGTGCAATGCATGTATTATTAATGGCATTTGCTAGTAAATCCGTTATGTCTCAAAATTTCCATCTTGCTAAATTAATATTCATGTAAATTGGTAACATTGTGAACTGTGATGACTAAACACATCAAAGCAGATTCAACAAGATCTAATTCAACATGTAAGCGGTAATTGTATATGGAACAGCAAATTTGGAAACTATAGTTATTATACACAAATACATTAAGTGATAAATATTGTTTTTGAAAGTGCATATACATAATCTTAACAATCTAATGCAATTTTCTGGATACAAATAGCAATCTACTACAAAGGCTATCAATAAAAAAGCATCATGATTGTCATTATCTTGGTTTCATGCCACTCTTATGTCTTTACGTACATGAAACAATAAATCAAAATCAGTGTTTTCAAATGTGGTGTATGCACCCATTCATGCAAATGCGGTCCCTTGATTGCATCTCATTGCTTATATACAGTTAAAATATATGGTCATCCTACATATAAATCAAAAAAGAGCAGTCCACTTAGAATTGTGCAGCCACATATTCAGCCTGCTTAGCATTCTAGGGACAAACATGCAGACCAGTCTTGGCTCCATGAGGATAAATCAGGTTCAACGTTGATGTTCAGGTTTTAAGAGCATTTCAGATGGGCCCAATATGGGTATTAATAGTACAATATATTGATTATGTTATAGCTATTGCTAGTAGGTATTAATGCTAAGCAGCAAGCACTACTTGTTAGTCATTATTTGTTGTTAATATTGCTATTATTTCAAAAAAAATTACTAATATTATTGCTGTTTTTATTGTAATTAATATATTTTTCTTCATTTTAAATAGTTAAAAACAGTAACCACATATGTAGCCTGTTACCATATGTGCAATCCCTTGACCAGGCTATTTGCCTGCATATAACAGCTGCCTTTTAAAGCACCGTGTAAATTGCTGATATCATTTGCCTGCTATTTTATTATAATGGTCATCTTATAATGAAAGCAATAATTAATTAAGGACTTTATGCTGATCATACTAAAATAATATTCTTAAAACTAAATATCTGTACCAGTTTAATAAATTCCTATACGTCTGAAAATAGATTTTATTATATGAACAATGAATTGATAAAATTATTTCATTACCTTCCATTTCTTCATTTTATAAATGCTCAAAATGTCACTAAAACAACCATTATTTTATTCCAAAAATCAAATTAAATGGTTGATGGAACAAATAATGGTCAATTGTTATAAATGTAAATAATCGTTTTCAGGTATTGCCATTGTTAGCTAGCCAAATCCATGGGACAAGGCCGTCACAATTTTTTCATGGAACGAGATGGACCACGTCCCAACACTCAAGACAATGGTTGACTTGTCCCATCCCCACCCCTTCTTGTCCTATACCAGCCAGACATATGGGGCAATGGGATGCCGCGCTGTCCTGCCAGGACTTACATCCATGATTATTAAAATCTTGATTTCCCTTTAGCTAAGAGAATTCTAAAATATATAAAAAGTCAAAAAGGCTTTTAAGTGATGTTTTGTTTTAACGAAGTGTTGTGGGTTAATGAGGCTAACCAAAACTTAGCAAAGTACAAGAAGGCTAAGAGAACTATAAATTATAAAAAAGTGAAAAGGCTTTTAGAAAAATACATAAACAGAAAAAGTGATGTTCTATTTATGAAAAAGAAGTATTGTGGATTTGTGAGGCTAAGAAAAACATAGCAAAACAAATAAATGAATAAAGTTAAAAAGGAACTTCATACCATATAAGAGTATCATTAATTTTTTCCTATTTTGTCACGAAGTTATTGCAATCAAATACAAATCTGAGGGATGAGAACAGCATGTAGGTAGTTTTGGAGTCCTGGAACATAGAGTGAAGTAAATGATTTGTGATAAATGGAAAGGTAAGAATGTGTTAAACAACTAATTCTGGTCATCGATTCTCACCGAGACTACAATGTGATAATTAGGATCCATTAGGATTGATATTGAGTTTGAGACAAGAAGTAACAGCAAGCATGCTGGAAAAAAGATAGAATAGCCCAAATTGACTCAATAAATGCCAAGGAGACTAGCTAGCTTGGGTCAATAGATAAATAGGAAAAGGACATATCTTCCTATTTGTTAAATAGTGTGAAGGATATTTTGGGTAAAAATGACAGAGAGGATTGAAAAGAATATTCCAAGGCTCCAAATTATTAATAATAATATAGATAACAAAAAAAATTTGGGAGCTAAACTCTACAGAGTAAGGAACTTGGTTAAGATCAGAAGATAGAATTCTATGTAATATCTAAAAAAATATAAATCTAAAAGGGCAGTAGGGAATCTACGTTACCAGACTTCAGATAGATTTCCTGGGGAAAAAACAAGATGTTGAATACTTTTCTTGAAAGAAGTGATTGGCCTTTGGATAAAAATAGCAAACGATGCTTAGAGAACAAAATGTAAAACCTAATCTATGGGAAGAAGAATACAGCCTTATTTCAAGTATGGCCTCACAAAATAGCTGAGTTACTTCTATCAAATGTACTACTATTTAGTAGAAAAGGGGATACCAGTGAGATGTTGCACAATATTATCTAACATTATGACTTCTTATCTATAAGTAAAATATAAACATCTAAATGGAGGAAATGGAACT
>QRFJ01004422.1:60000-155771 GCA_006176705.1 Cocos nucifera
AATCCTTGGACCCTCCAATTTTTAGAAGAAGAAGAAAAATATTTGTGAAGAGATTCACCTCTCAAAAATCTCATAAAAGGAGGAGAAAAAGATTAAAGAAATATCCTAGAAGAAGAACCCTTTCTTCTTCCTTGTTTCTCTCACCAAGATGCCTTGAATTGTTTCTCCATAAAACCCCATGCCCAAAGGTCTCTCTCCCTTTCCCACACCCAAAAATCTCTCTCTCAGATCTGGAAATTCTAAAAAATTCATGCCCAGAAATTCTTTTTATAGGGAGTTATGGAAGAATCCTTATCTAGGTCAAATACCTAGCAAGGGGTCCAAATAGGGCAAGATATTGGGCGCCCTCTCCTTTTTCCCAGCAATGGACTACCTAATATTGGTGCACAAAAATCCTCCTTTTCCACTAAAAATTTTAGAAAAAAAAATAGGACCTTAAGCGCCATACATGGTTAGGTGTTTGATTGCAACAAACTCTATCAAATAGAGTTTGAATTCAAAACAACTAGCCTAATTTGACTTGGTCCATAACTACCTACCATGTAAGAAAGAAGGGAGAGAAAGGGGCATGCGTGAAGGCTTGGGGTGTGAAGATTTTCACACAAAAGCCAAAGAGTGGGCATGGGGGGGGGTGTTTGATCTAGTCAAACATCTAATTTGAATCCAATTAAATCAAAATTAATGCAACCCAATTAGAAGAGATCTTAGTTCAACTATGATCTTAATTAAATTAGATTAAATTAAATTTAAATCTAGTTTAATTTTTAATTAAATTAAAAATTAGGTGCATACAAGTCCTAATTGAATAGGAACTTGTTCTTCTTTACAATTGGCTCATTCAATAAATCAATTGGACTTGATTCAATCAAGTCTAAATCAAAATTAATTAAATTATATTTAATTAGAATTAATCTCATTCTTCTAGTTTAATCAAATTAAGCTAATTAGCAGTCCAATTACTAATCGATCCTCCTACAATACTTGTACTAGATCAAACATCAATCATATTGATTATTTGATCTTAGAACGATTCTAAATCATTGATCAACCATTCGATTAGATCGAGACCTCTTATGTGTATGACCCCATAGGTTTGAACATAAGCTGATAGTATAGAAATAAATTTCTGTACCAATCGAAGTGACTATCTAGCAATGATATCCGATGGCCGAATAAGTCGAATGTGTAAAGCAACATTCTTAGAACCCATGTGGATATAATTTTCATATAATTCATCCCCTTGACCTTAGTGCTCATAGGATGACTCAGAGTTTAACTGTCAACTCTGATCAGGTCATCCACATTGTATTTCAAAATACTAAATCCATCTCATGGATTATCTTAGCCAAGATTTTGCTAAGTTAAAATATAGTGATGCATTTTCTCCAAACCCTTAGAGTGGTCAATCCTATCTTGATCATGCACCGACTTTATAAGTACTTGACTATGCCAAGAAATCTTTTATCATTGAATTAAAAATTTAGATAGTTTGGTACCAAAACATAGTGAGTTGCTTGCAAATCACTATGGTGATCTCAGGTCTAAGGTTCACTTATACCCATAACCCATTAGAATAATTCTTGATGGTAGAATGCTCTAGAGTTGGTCATGTTCCATGATAAAGTATCCTTACATCTCACCTATATATCATACCAATATCTCCACATTTCTTGATTAAGAGGATAACCAATCTATATAGCATATAGCGATCTATACTTGATAAACGTTATCATCCTGATTAACAACGTATTATTTGATTGCGAATAGTTTAAGAACTAATTAATAAATCCTCTTTTTATCAAAACTAAATAGTCTTAAGGACTTCATCATAATAAATGAAGTTCATTAGAAGATGTAGACTTTATGATGAGAAAGCTAGAATATTATTTTATTCAATAATAAATCATTTATAAATACACAATAGCATAATCATCACAGGCTGATGATTGGCTTTGGGACATAATTCTCAACACATTTAAGCCTATGTTAGCTATTTCAATATCGTTGCTTTGGGGGTTTAAAATTTGGACTAGTCTGTTGCAATGGCCATATTGAAAGACGACTTTCTGAAGAATGATCTTCTCTTCTTATTAGAGAAGAAATATCCTCAGGACTTCACCGATGTGCTAGCTCGGGCTGAAGGTTATGCCTGAGCTGAAGAAGCTTTCAAGCTACGGGATGATGATGCCATAAGAGAGTGGTAGGCAAGACAATCCAGCAAGCCCATGCCTATGAAAAAGCCAGGAGAAGGTCGACCATATTCTAAGACTCCTCCTGAATGTAAATGAATCCAAACCTCATCTCATGCTTATCGATCGAAAAGTGCAGATAGAAAGATGTAACGAAGCCCTCCTCCTAGAAGATTCAATAACTATGTCCCTTTGAATGTTCTAAAAACTCAAGTTTTGATGAAAATTAAGGAACAACCACCAAGATCAGGGAGTTTACAGACTCATCCAAGTAAGCGCAACCCCAACAAGTACTGCTTGTACCATTGTGAGCATGGTTGCGATACTGAAGAATGTATCTAGCTTTAGAACAAAATTGAGGAGCTGATCAAGTGAGGTTGACTGGACTGATTCTTGCAACATCAGCGTAAATGGAGAGAAGAGCGATCAAGAGCCCTTCCACAACTGGAGCAACCTTGAAGGAAAGAACTTAAAGGAGATCGACCCCTGCTAGGAATCATCAACATAATAGCTGAGGGACATCGGCAAGAGGAAGCTAGTGGGTTGGCAGAACTAATAAAGAGGCAGAGGATTAAAGAACCTATCACTTTTACTGAAAAAGATGCGTAAGGGGTTCAATTTCTGCATGATGACGTAGTTATAATTTCTTTAAATATTATTAATTATGATATACGCCATGTCTTAGTTGATAATAAAAGCTCTATTGATGTCTTATTTTATGATGTTTTCTCTAAAATATCTATGCCTGACAATCAAATGGGGCCACTAAGCTCACCACTAGTGGGATTCACTGACGATACTATACCAGTTGAGGTAATAATCAATTTACTTGTTATGGCAGGTCAATACCCAAAGCAAGCTCGTGTTTAGATTACCTTCTTGGTGGTTAAAGCTCCTTTTGCTTGCAATGCCATTCTTAGATGATCTAGGCTTAATGCACTCTGAGCCATAGTGTCTACATATTATCTAAAGGTGAAATTTTCAACAAAATTTAGGATCGAAGAGGTCCGAGGTGATCAAGTCCTGGCACATCATTGTTATACAATTGCTTTATAAGAAGAAAAATAATTTGAGCTTTGTCCAGTAGATGAACTTGATATTCATGATGACTTAACTGAAGAATGGAGAGAACCAATTGATGATCTTGTAGCAATCTCTTTGAATGATGGAAACAAAGACCATACAGTCCAAATTGGTTTAAATTTAGATGAAGAACTAAAATGATAACTTGTTGTCTTCTTGCAAAAGAATGCAGATATTTTTACTTGGATTCTTGTAGATATGCTTGAGATAGATGCAGAGATGATGGAACACCATTTGAGTATGGATCATAAATGATGACCTGTGAAGTAAAAGAAATGAAGCTTTGCACCAGAGTGATAGAAGACAATTGTAGACCGGGTGGATAAGCTTCTTAAAGCTCAGTTCATTCGAGAAGTATCTTATCCAGACTAGATAGCAAATGTAGTCCTAATGAAGAAAGCAAATGAAAAGTGGCGAATGTGCATAGATTTTATTAATCTAAATAAGATATGCTCAAAGAATAGCTACCCTTTATCCTGAATTGACTAATTGATAGATGCAACCTTAGGCCATGAGCTCCTCACCTTCATGGATGCCTTCTCTAGTTATAACCAAATTTGGATGTGCCTGAAGATGAGAAAAAAATAGCTTTTATTACTAATCATGATCTTTACTATTACAAGGTCATGCCATTTGGACTAAAAAATTCAGGTGCGACCTATCAATGCCTTGTGAACAAAATCTTTAAGAAGCAGATCAGCCACAACATGAAAGTTTATGTGGATGATATGCTTGTCAAAAGTTGATCTTCAAGAAATTATATTGCCAACTTGAAGGAGACATTTAATACTCTCTAAAAGTACAAGATGAAGTTAAACCCGATAAAATGTGCTTTCGGAGTGACCACAGGAAAGTTCTTGAGATTTATGGTGTCAAGGTGCAGTATAAAGGCAAATTCAAAGAAGATCTAAGCTATTCAAGAGATGGCCATTTTCAAGACAATAAAAGAAGTTCAGTGCCTGATGGGGAAGATTGCGGCTCTGAATCATTTTGTCTCAAGATCGGTAAAATGCTGTATGCCTTTCTTTCAAGTACTCAAACAATCGAAGAACTTCTGTTGGACTTTTGAATGTTAGCAAGCCTTCAAAGAACTGAAGAGCTACCTTAGCTCGCCTCCCCTCCTTGCTAAACCTAAGTATGGTGAAGATTATTCTTATACTTATCGGTATCATCTGTGGCCATAGAAGCTACCTTAATCAGAGAAGCGAACAAAGTTTAAAAGATAGTTTCCTATATAAGTTAGGTCTTGAGAGATGCCGAAATAAGGTATATCAAATTAGAAAAGCTAACTTATACTTTGTTGATTACAACTAGAAAGCTCCAACCCTACTTTCAGGGCATACAATAATAATTCTCACAAATCAACCTATAAAAGCAGTCCTTCATCAACCTGATATCTTTGGGAGAATTGCAAAATAAGCAATCAAACTCATAGAATTTGACATAAAGTTTTAATCTCGACCATCTATTAAAGCTCAAATACTCGCCATTTTTTTGGTGGAATACACTATTCCAAATCCAGTCGAGCTCGAGCAACAGAAGGCCAACACTTCTAATTTTCAGCCAAATTCCTCTGAAGAGAAAGTAGACCCTCTTGAAGATTTTTAGGCGTTATATATTGATGGTTCATCCAATGCCTCTAGGATAAGCACAGGCTTGATTTTTATCGATTTAGAAGGAGTTATTATCGAATATGCTCTACGTTTTAAATTTTTCATAATTAATAATAAAGTAGAGTATGAAGCTCTGATTGCAGGATTGAAAATAGCTAAGGAATCATGGATAGGTCATCTAAAAATCTACAGTGATTTATAATTGGTGGTAGGGCATGTCAATGGTAGCTATGAATCTCGAAAAGAAAATATGAAAAAATATTTAGACAAAGTGAAGAACTTAACCTCGGCCTTTAATAGTTTCGACATTCAGCAAGTCCTAAGAATAGAAAATTTTAGAGCTGACCTTCTATCCAAACTAGCTACTTTTGCTCCAAATGGTTTGCTAAAAAAAGTTTTCTTTGAAGTTTTTCAATATCCAAGTTCGGGGAACCTCTGACAATAATGCAAGTAGACCATGAACCTAGCTAGATTGATTCATTGGTCTTATATCTTAAAGATGACATCCTCTCTTGAGATCCTAAAGAAGTTTGGAAGCTGAGAAACCAGGCTTCTCATTACATCTTATATGAGAATAAACTATATAAAAGATCTTATTTCTTACCACTTCTCAAATGCCTTCGACCATCTGCCTTCGACCATCTGAAGCTGACTATGCCCTAAAGGAGGTTCATGAAGGTTGAAGGAGTATGCAAAAATCATCTTGAAGCTAGATCATTATTTTACAAGATACTTCGATAAGAGTATTATTGTCAACCATGTAGCAGGATGCAGTCAACTATGTAAAAAGGTGTGACTGATGTTAAAGAAATGCCAATATTCAGCAACAGCCGGCTTCTTTACTTACACCCTTAAGTGTCCCTTGGCCATTCACGTAATGGAGGATGGATATACTTGAACCATTTTTTATAGCATCCGGATAGTAAAAGTTTCTTTTGATAGTAGTGGATTATTTCACTAAGTGGGTTAAAGTTGAACCTCTGGCAAAAATCACTAAAGCTAAAGTACAGAACTTTGTTTGAAAGTCGATAATATGTAGATTCGATCAACCTTGGACATTGATCACTGATAATGGATGCTAGTTTACGAGGGCAAAGTTTGCTAAATTCTATGAAGATTTGAATATTTCTCATCATTTCACATCTATGGCCCATCCTCAGGCAAATGAGGAAGCCAAGGTGACTAATAGAATACTACTGCAAGGAATAAAGGCAAGACTTGAATGAGCCAAAGAAATATGGGTAGACAAACTTTACCACGTTCTCTAGGCTTATAGAACCACCCAAAGATTGCCTACTATAGAGACTCCATTTGCTTCGGCATTTAGAATGAAGATAGTTATTCTCATCGAATTTGGACTTTTCTCAGTACGAGTTGAAAGCTTTAATAAACAAAATAACTTACAGGATCTTAGGGCAAATCTTGACTTATTAGAAAAGAAACGAGAGAAATCTCAAGTTTGGATGGTAGCTTACAAGCAGAGAGTAGCTCGGTATTATAACTCTAAGGTCAAGAGTAAGATATTCAAGGTCGAAGACTTGGCGCTATTTCGAGCAGAGGTTTCTCAACCACAGAATCAAGGCAAGCTTATCCCGAATTGGAAAGGTCCTTATGAAGTCGAGAAAGTTATTCGACTAGAGACTTACCGTATAAAGAAGCTTAGAGGAGCTATGCTACACCAACCTTGAAATTTGAAAATGCTACAAGTGTACTATCAATAGCTTATTTCAATAATTTTTTTTTATTTTTAATAGTCCTATCTTTCACGTAAATTGAATTATGATAGAAAATGATCAAGCCGAACTTCATTCTTAAATGAAGTTGAAGGCCTCTGATTCTTAAACAGGAGGTTAACCTTGCTAGAAATAAGATTTATGAGGGATATAAAGTCCTCTGGTTCTTAAATAGGAGGTTAATCTCGTTAAGAATAAGAAAAGAACCTCGTCCTAATAAGGGTGAAGACTCTTATGAGGGATATGAAGGCCTTTTGTTCTTAAATAGAAGGTTAACTTGTTAGGAATAGGAGGAGAACCTCATTCTAATGAGGGTAAAGACCCTTACGAGGGATATGAAAGTCTCTGATTCTTAAACAGGAGGTTAACTTTATTAGAAATAGAAGGAGAACCTCATCCTAATGAGGGTGAAGATTCTTATGAGAGATATAAAGCCCTCTGATTCTTAAACAGGAGGTTAACCACGTTAAGAATAGGATAAGAATCTTGTCTTAATGTTGGTGAAGATCCTTATGAGGGATATGAAGGCCTCCAGTTCTTAAATAGAAGGTTAACCTCATTAGAAATAAGAGGAGAACCACATCCTAACGAGGGTGAAGGCTTTTACGGGGGATATGAAGGCTTCTAATTCTTAAATAAGAGATTAACCATGTTAAGAAGAGGAGAAGAACCTCATCTTAACATGGATGGAGATCCTTATGATGGATATGAAGGCCTTCGATTCTTAAACAAGAGGTTAACCTCATTAGGATAGGAGGAGAACCTTATCCTAATGAGGGAAAGACCCTTATGAGGGATATAAAAATCTCTGATTCTTAAATAGAAGATTAACCATGTTAAGAACAGAAGGAGAATCTCATCTTAATATGGATGAAGATTCTTACAAGAAATATGAAGGCCTTCGATTCTTAAATAGAAGGTTAATCTTGTTAGGAATAGGAGGAGAACCTCGTCTAACGAGGGTGAAGGCTCTTATGAGGGATATAAAGGCTTCTGATTCTTAAACAGAAGATTAACCATGTTAAGAATAGGAGGAGAACCTCATCTTAATGTGGGTGAAGACCTTTATGAGGGATATGAAGATCTCTGATTCTTAAACAGGAAGTTAACCATGTTAAGAACAGGAGGAGAACCTCGTTTTAATATAGGTAAAGATTATTATAAGGGATATGAAGACCTCTAGAATGATAAATTTATTTCTAAGCAAGTTTGGAGAACCCTGGTTCATAAATAAGGGGGACAAATTTATGAAAGGTTGAGCAAAAATTATTGTTCCAAAACAAAGTCTACTTGGAGCACAAGATAATAATTAAGAGTTCAACAAATATTAAATTGTGACATGACAAAGGAGAATAATGGAAAGAAAGATCATTTTATTAAGTAAAAGTCATTACAAAGATCAACAAGACCAATTACAAAAGCAAAAAGAAAGAAAATGAAGTCCTACTCGGACTTCGGACTACTAGCCCTAGCCATCACTAAAGAGTATTTTAGATTGTTTACTTGGTCTTTGAGCTCCTTTCTTGCTGCCAAACACTCGCTATGTAACTTTTGAGCTCTTTTGGCATCTTTCCCTACTTCTGTCAGTCTCTTTTGGAGAACGATAGATTCAATTAAGACCACTACTATAAAAAGAGCCTACGGCAGCGCAAACTATAATAGCGGTTTTCGAAATCGCTACAATAGAGTCTACGGCAGCGGTTATAAGGAATCACTGCTATAGGCACTACTATAGAATCGGGCTATGACAGTGATTTGTAACCGCTGTCGTAGTTCAAAAAATTATTGCTATAGGATATAACAGCGGTTAGCTAACCGTTGCCGCTGCAGCTATCGCTGTAGGTCTATGGCAGCGATTATGGAAACCGCTGTCATAGATGCCTATTGCAGCGGTTTTCAAATTGCTGCTATAGACTTGTCTATGGCAGCAGTTATGAAACCGCTACCATAGGCTTATCTATGGAAGCAGTTATGAAACCGCTATCATAGGTCTAATGCAGCAGTTGACACATTACCTACGACAGTGGTTGGTACATCTATCTGACAAATGCACAGATATATATAACATAAAAAATATTATAAACATAAAAATATTTTTAAAATACTAAAATTTTATTATCGAATAAAATTTATTATAATATTTTTTTTAAAAAAAATTCATCAAAAATCTTCTAAATCTACATCGTCGTCGTCCCCAAGAGATGGAGCACGAGCTGGAGCCGAAGCCAGAGTTGGAGAAGCTGGAGCTGAAATGCGCACCAACATATCCTCAAAGTCCATAAAGGTACCTCCAAAATGCGTACTAAGCATCGGCACCATGTCTCTCACGATGCCCTCCAGATGAGATGCGCGCTCCTCAGCCTAATTTGCTTGCATCGCAGCATGATCTACTCGTGCCAATGCCATCTCAAGCTCCTCTCAACTGACGATACTGGAAGCTTATGAAGAGACGCTCGCCTCAAACCAATAGCTGCTTGGCGTATGTCCAAGTCTGCATCGAATCCTTTCAGAGTGCTTAGGCCCTAAGATCTGAGATAGATGATCATGGAGGCCAGAGGTATCCGGGCCCTCACTCGCGAGCACATCTAACTGATCCTACAATTATAAATACAAATAAAATTTTATAAGAAATACTATAATACTAATCATATATATTAATATATTTAATATTTACAAAAATTCTTTCGATCGCGGCATTCATCGACCTACCCTTCTTGTCCGTATGGTTGGATCGAAAGATCTCATTATAGCTGGACATCACTTCATCTCTCATCAGCTATAACAATGGATCAGTTTATCAGAAACATGAAAAAAATATCAATTTAATTTATCTAGTAAGATTTAGAATTTAAAATCTCTCTATGCACATGATTGGCCATAGACTCACGGTCAAGAGTGTGCGTATACTCCTAGGTTGTCCGATTCTCCTGGTTCTGACGGAAGATAGCCTAACAAGTATTCAAATAAATAATAAATATTTAAAAAATATTTAAATATAACTTTAAGCATATTGAAAAATTCAAAAGTTAATAATTTTACCTCAAACTCCTAGCTCTTCCAATGTGTAACCATCCTCTCCTACTGACTTGGAGGACAGTCCTGTATCCAAGGAACAATCTTCTATGGAGTGTCTTACTGGTGCTCGAGCCACTCTCTATGGAGTTTGACCTTGTAGCTCCGATACAACTCTTCGATCTTCTTCAATTAGGCATCTCGAGTCCTCTCGTGATCAAAGAAGTCGTACCTCCTCTACACAAAGTTATCAAAAGTCAGTTAAAAAATTATTCTAATCAAACATAGTGTAAACATGTAAAATGCATAAATATAATTAAGATGCACTTACCCATATCTCCTCCCACACCCAGTCCCTGACAGTATCATCCATTAATCACCAGTCTCTGGGCTCGACGGGAATAATGTCTGACTGCCTCACAAGCACTTCAAAAAAGAAATGCATCTCCCACGCGGTCTCCCCTACTGACCATCCCTCCGGATCATACTGTACCATCACCTAATGCTGATAGTTTTACACATGCACCATATGTGTGGAATCGCAAAATATTCTATTGGATGATGCACCTTCAATAAAAATACATTATGCAAATATATAAGTATACAAATACTATATAAAAAATAAATAGATAATATAATAAAAACGTATACTCAGATGCTGGTGGAGTAGCATGTGTCGGAGATGTGGGTGACGGTAGAGGCTCAGATACTGGTGGAGTACTAGATGCTGTCGATGGAGTAGATGCCGATGGTGGAGATCCCTGAGCAGTCGATGCAGAGATGGATGGAGTATGCTCTAACTGCTCCTCAGATGCTGTACTCCACGTAACCCATCGAGAGCAGGGGTGAAAGCTAGATGGCATTTCAGTGCCATCATGACCTGCAACATTAATGAATATTAACCAATATAATATGTTGAACAATAATCAAAGATATGCCTAGGTACCATCCATACAATTACATATAAATATACGTATGTCAAAGATTATGTACACTAATCAATTGATGGGTCTATCGCTATGCTATGCAATAAACAAAAGCAACAAGACGGAATTCTCTTAGTGATCGAGGGTTCTCTTAGCGGCCGACATGGCCTATCGACACGACATGGTCCAAGGCACGAACTATCGACACGGTACGACATGGCACGGCATGGCCCAAGGCATAATTCTTGGCTCGACTCGATTGTGTGCCATCTTCTGTTCTTGGCTGTCTCCGCCCTTCCCTCATCTTTTCGACTGCCCATCTCCCACTCAATCTCCATTGTCGATGAGGTCGGACCCCCTCCCTGATCCCTCTCTCCCTCTCTCAATCTCCCTCTCTCCCTCTCTCGATCTCATCCCTCGCTGGCTAGGCCAGACCCCCTCCCTCCGTCTCTCCATCTCTTGATCTCCCTCGCTAGTGATGGTAGCAAGGTCGAACCCCGCCCTCCCTCTCTCACTCTCTCGATCTCCCTCATCGGTGAGGCCGGACCCCCTCCCTCCCTCTTTCTATCTCTCTCGATCTCTCTTACTGACGGTGGCGACGAGGCCGGACCCCCTCCCTCCTTCTCTTCCTATCCCTTTCTTAGTTTTGGGTCTGGATATCTGGGATCCAATAGGGTTCGGGTCTGGTACTTCAAGTATGGACCGATCGGATATTCAAATTTGGGTCCGATACCAATAATTAAAACTGGATTTGAATCTGAATATCCAAGTTTTAATCTGAACCCGACCCGTTGATAGGTCTAGTCCAATGATTAATAAATAATATTATAAAATTAAAATAAAAATATACATAAGATTATAGAGAGGGGGTTACACCGAAAGCTCTGAGGGTCGTCGACGATGGCGCTGGAGAAAGATGACAGTGCTAAAGGTTACCTACGAAATAATAGCAAGATAGTGAGATAGAGAGAGAAGAGAGAGAAAGAGAAAGAGGAAAGAGAGAGAGGGAGAGGGGGCTTGGAGGGGTGCCATGATGAGGAGGCCAGGCAGCCATGGTCGGGGATGGAGAGAGCAGGGGGTGGGCGGTCGGGGAGGGCAAGGGGTGGGCGGTAGGGGGCGGCGGCCGGGGATGGGGAGGGCAAAGGGTGAGCGGTTAGGGATGGAGAGGGCAAGGGGCAGTGGCGGCCTGGGATGGGGAGAGTGGGGGACAGGCGGCGGCGATCGGGGATGGGGAGGGTAGGGGGCGGGTGGTCGGGAAGGGCAAGGGGTCGACGGTCGGAGATGGGGCGGGTGGAGGGCGGGCGACCACGGTCGGAGATGGGTGGAGTATCACCGACAATGGAGAGGAGGGGAGAGAGAGAGCACGCACGGAAGGAAAGAAAAATTGAGAATTTTTAATCTAACCTATGGCAGTGATTTTTGATCCACTATCATAGATCTATAGTAGTGATTACGATAAATTACTGTAATAGATCTATAGCAGCGGTTTATAACCGCTGCCATAGATCTATAGCAGCGATTTTTAGTAATTACTGCCATAGATTAGAAATAAATTTTTTTTATTTTTTTTCTAAATATTATATAATTTTAAAATTTAATGCTTATCTTCACCGTTCATTATCTAAATAATTACTATTAGAGTATCATCACAAAAGATCACCTCGATCTGATGGCCCTAGCTTCATCGATCAAAAAAATTTGATTTCGACGATCACAAACGATGATGCGATGACTGATAGATGAAAACATCCGATCGATCCAAAAATCTACAATGATGATTTCAATGATATTTGTAGCATACTATCAAAATTTTACTTCAATCGAATATCGTTATCATGATCAATTTAGTATGGAATGATTTCGACCATTAAATAAGAAACAAATGATCAAAGGGCTAAACAGCATCCGATTATGAGATAATTTTTTAGTTAAATGATCTTTGCAATAATTTTAATTATTTTATATGGTGATGATATAAAAATTTAAATCATTTTCGTATGAACTATTCACGTTAAGCAGATGTTGTAATAGCATGAGCATATATATATATATATATAATAACCAATGGAGTTTAAGAATGGTTATCAGATGACGTATAGTTTTAGATCATTCTTAGTCTCACGAGTTGAATTTTATAATCACGACCATAAAAAATGATAAAATAGTAGCTAAAATTATTTATAAAAAAAATTATCTCATAATCGGACATCATCTGGTCCTTTGATCACTCGTTTATCATTTAACGACCAAAATTAATCTATACTAAATTGACCAAGATAACAATATTCAATTGAAATAAAATTTTGATAATACGTTACAAACATAACTGAAATCATTGTTGCAGATTTTCAGACCTATTGGAGGTCTTCATGTATCAGATCATCGTATTGTTGTTCGTGATCGTCGAAATTAAATTTTTCTGATCGATGAAGCTAGGACCATCAGATCGAGGTGATCTTTTGCAATGATACTCTAATGATAATTATTTAGATAATAAATGATAAACATGGACATTAAATTTGAAAATTATATATTATTTAAAAAAAATAAAAAAAAATATATTGTAGTGATTACAAATAATCGCTGCCATAGATTGACGTATGGCAGTGGTTACAAGGAACCGCTGCTATAGGTCGAACCTATAGCAGCAGTTATAAAAAATCGCTGTCATAGTAACCGCTGTCATAGGTCAGACTATGGCAGCAGTTTATTATAACCACTGCTATAGGTTGGACTTATAGCAACGATTTCTTGTAACTGCTATCATAAATTCTATTACAGTGATTTTGAAAATCGCTGTCATAGTATGTACCACCGTAGACTCTTTTTGTAGTAGTGAGGTCTGATCTATAGCAGCGGTTACAACAAACCACTGTCATAGTCTGATCTATGGCAGCGATTTTTTGTAACTACTGCCATATATTGGACCTATAGCAGCGGTTTCTTGTAACCACTGCTATACGTCGATCTATGGCAGCAGCTATTTATAACCATTGTAATATATTTTTTTCTTATTTTTCTCTAAATAATGTATAATTTTAAAATTTAATGTCCATCTTCATCATTCATTATCTAAATAATTATCATTAGAGTATCATTGCAAAAGATCACCTCGATCTGATGGTCCTAGCTTCATCGATCAGAAAAATTTGATTTCGACGATCATGAACGATGATGCGATGATCTGATAGATGAAGATCTTCGATAGATTCAAAAACCTACAACAATGATCTTAGTTATATTTGTAGCATACTATCAAAGTTCACTTCAATCAGATATTGTTATCTTGGTCAATTTAGTATAGGTTAATTTCGACCGTTAAATGATAAATGAGTGATGAAAGGACCAGATGGTGTTCGATTATGAGATAATTTTTTTTATAAATGATCTTGGCTACTACTTTAATCATTTTTTATAGTGGTGATTATAAAATTTAACTCGTGAGACTAAGAACGATCTAAAAATATACGTCGCCTGATAACCATTCTTAAACTCCATTGGTTGTTATATATATATATATGTGTGCTTGTACTTTTGCAATATCTGCTTAACATAAATAGTTCATACGAAAATAATTTAAATTTTACTATCATCGTCATATAAAATTATTAAAATTATAGCAAAGATCATTTAACTAAAAAATTATCTTGTAATCTGACGTCGTTTAGTCCTTTGATTGCTTATTTCTAATTTAACGGCCAAAATCATTCTGTATTAAATTGACCATGATAATGATATCTGATTAAAGTAAAACTTTGATAGTATGCTACAAATATCATCAAGATCATCATTGTAGATTTTTGGATCGATCGGATGTCTCCATTTATCAGTCATCGCATCATCGTTCGTGATCATTGAAATCGAATTTTTCTAATCGATGAAGCTAGGACCATCGGATCGAGGTGATTTTTTATGATGACACTCTAATGATAATTATTTAGATAATAAACGGTGAGATGAGCATTAAATTTTAAAATTATATAATATTTAAAAAAAATAAGAAAAAAATTATTTCCAAGCAACGACAGTGGTTACTAAAAATTGCTGCTATAGATCTATGGTAGTGGTTATAAACTACTGCCGTAGATCTGTTGCAGTGGTTTATCGTAATCACTGCCATAGATCTACGACAGCGGTTCAAAAACCACTGTCATAGGTTTGATTAAAAATCTTCAATTTTTCTTTCCTCTCGTATGCATGCTCTCTCTCTCCCGTCCTCTCCATCGTCGATGAGACTCCACCCATCTCCGACCGTAGTCGCCCTCCCCCCACCCTTTCCATCCCCGATCGCGGCTGTCCACCCCCCACCCTCCCCATCCCGTACCGACCGTCGCTGCCCCTTGCCCTCCCCATCCCCGACCGCTCTCCCCCTGCCCTCCCTATCCCCGACTGCCGCTGCCCCTTGCCCTCCCAATCCCCGACCGCTCTCCCCCCGCCCTCCCTATCCCTGACCGCCGCCCCTGCTGCCCACCCCATGCCCTCCTCGGTCGCCCACCCCCGCCCTCCCCATCCCTGGCCCCGATCGCCGCCCCCTGCTGCCCACCCATGCCCTCCTCGGTCGCCCACCCCCCGCCCTCCCCATCCCTGGCCGCTTGCCCCCTGCCCTCCCCATCCTCGCCCGCCACCGCCCCTGCCCTCCCCATCCCCGACCATCCACCTCCTGCTATCCCCATCTCTTAGCCTCCCCATCATGGCGCTCCTTCGGGCCCCCTCTCCCTCTCTCTCTTTCCTCTTTCTCTTTCTCTCTCTTCTCTTTCTATCTCACTATCTTGCTATTGTTTTGCAGGTTACCTCTAGCACCGTCATCTTCCTCCAGCACCATCATCGATGACCCTCGAAGCTTTCGGTGCGACCCCCTCTCTATAATCGTAGGTATATTTTTTATTTTAAATTTATAGTATTATTTATTAATAACTAGACTAGACCTGTCAATGGGTCAGGTTCGGATCAAAATCTGGATATTCAGATGTAGACTCAATTTTAATTACTGATACCAAATCCGAATTTGAATACCTGATGGGTCTGTACTTGCAGTATCAGACCCAGACACTAATGGATCTTAGGTATCCAGACCCAATTTTAGGACCCAAAACTAAGAAAGAGAGAGGGAGAGAGGGAGGGAGGGGGTTCGACCTCGCCACCATCATCGATGAGGGAGATTGAGAGAGAGAAAGGGAGGGAGGGGGTCCGACCTCGTCGGTGAGGAAGATCGAGAGAGTGAGAGCAGGAGGGAGGGATTCGGCCTCACCGCCATTGTCAGCGAGGGACATCAAGAGAGGGAGAGAGGGAGGGAGGGGGTCTGGCCTCGTAGGCGAGGGATGAGATTGAGAGATGGAGAGAGGGAGATTGAGAGAGGGAGAGAGGGATCAGGGATGGGGTCCGACCTCATCGACGATGGAGATTGAGTGGGAGACGGGCAGTTGAAAAGATGAGGAGAGGGCGGAGACAGCAAAGAACAGAAGATGGCACACAGTCGAGCCGGATCAGATACATAGCCGAGCCAACTTGGGTCAAGATCGAGCCGACTGGGGGAGAACCCAAGCTGGATGTCTCAGGCTCGGAGCCGGCTATCTCAGGCACGGAGTTGGCTCAATGGGTGCGAACAAAATTTGATGTCTCTTTAAGGTTCCAACTTTAAGCCCTATGGTGCCACCATCATCTTCTTCGTTCTTCTTTCAGGTTTTTGGATTAACACCCAGGTTTGTACAAGAGATCGAATCTATGATCGTTGCTCATCTTTAATTATTTATGAAAGTAATTCATTTTATAGAATTTATTGGATAATATTTTTTGAATGTTTATATCTTGTTACTTTTATTTATTGCATTGCATAGCGAATGACCCATCAATTGATTAGTGTACATAATCTTTGGCATGCATATATTTATATGTAATTGTATGGATGGTACCTAGGCATATCTTTGATTATTGTTTAACATGTTATATTGGTTAATATTCATTAATGTTGCAGGTTATGATGGCATCAAAATGCCATCTAGCTTTCACCCCTGCCTCTCGATGGGTTACGCGGAGTTCAGCATCTAAGGAGCAGTCAGAGCATACTCCATTCACCTCCGCATCGATTGCTCAGGGACCTCCACCGTCGGCATCTACTCCATCGACAGCATCTAGTACCCACCAGCATCGGAGCCTTTACCATCACCCACATCTTCGACACATGCTACTCCATCAGCATCTGAGTGTATATTTTTATTATATTATTTATTTATTTTTTATATAGTATTTGTATACTTATATATTTGCATAATGTATTTTTAATGTAGGTGCATCATCCAGTTGGACATTTCGCAGTCCCACATGTATGGTGCATGTGTGGAATCGCCAAAATCAGGTGATGGTACAGTATGATCCAGAGGGAAGGCCAGTATGGGAGATCATGCAGAAGATGCATTTCTTTTTTGGAGTGCTTGTGAGATGGTCAGACATTATTCCTATAGAGCCCAGAGACTGGTGATTGATAGATGATACTATCAGAGATCAGATGTGGGAGGAGATATGGGTAAGTGAATCTTAATTATATTTATGTATTTTACATGTTTACACTATTTTTTATTAGAATAATTTTATAATTGATTTTTGATAACTTTGTGCAGAGAAGGTACGACTTTTCTGATCATGAGAGGGCTCGAGATATCCGACTGAAGAAGATCGAAGAGTTGTACCGAGACACAAGATCAAGCTCCATAGAGAATAGCTCGAGCACTGACGAGACACTCCAAAGGAGCTTATTTCTTGGATACAGGACTATCCTCCGAGTTAGTGGGAGAGGATGGTTACATATTGGAAGAGCCAGGAGTTTGAGATAAAATTACTAACTTTTGAATTTTTCAATATACTTAAAATTATATTTAAATATTTTTTAAATATTTATTATTTATTTGAATACTTGTTAGGCTATCTTCCATTAGAACTGGAAGAACTGGGTAGCCAGGAGTATACACACACTCTTAGCCATGAGTCTATGGCCAGTCGTGTGTATAGAGAGGTAATAAATTCTAAATCTTACTAGATAAATTAAATTAATATTTTTTTTATGTTTCTAATAAACTGATCCATTGTTATAACTAATGAGAGATGGAGTGATGTCCAGCCGTAGCGAGATCTTTCAGTCCAACCGTATGGATAAGAAGGGTAGATCGATGAATACTGCAATTGAGAGGATTTTTATAAATATTAAATATATTAGTATATATGATTAGTATTTTAGCATTTCTTATAAAATTTTATTTGCATTTACAATTAAAGGATCAGTTAGATGCACTCGCTCGCGAGGGCCCGGATATCTCTAGCTTGCATGACCATCTATCTCAGGTCTTGGAGCCTGAGCACTCTGGGAGGATCTGATGCAGGCCTGGACATGCGCCGATCAACTATTGGTCAGAGACGAGCGTCTCTTCACAGGCTTTCGGTGTCGTTAATTAGGAGGAGCTTGAGGCAGCATTGGCACAGATAGATCATGCTATGATGCGGACAGATCGGGCTGAGGACCATGCATCTCATCTAGAGGGCATCATGAGAGATATGGTGTCGACGCTCGGCACGAGTTTTGGAGGTGCCTTCATGGGCTTTAAGGATATGTTGGTGTGCATTCCAGCTCCAACTCCTCCAACTCTGGCTCCAGCTCATGCTTTATCTTCCGAGGATGACAATGACGTAGATTTAGGAAACTTTTGATGTATTTTTTTAAAAAAATATTATAATAAATTTTATTTAATTATAAAATTTTAGTATTTTAGAAATATTTTTATGTTTATAATATTTTTTTATGTTATATATCTCTATATTTATCAGATAAAATATATAAAAAATTAAAAAATTTATATTTTTTAAATTATTTAGAAGCTACGATAGTGGTTTTACAACCATTGCTGTAGACATGCCAACCATTGCCATAGGCAATGTGTCAACTACTACATTAGACCTATGGCAGCGATTACGTAACTGCTTTCATAGGCAAGCCTATAGCAGTAGTTCCATAACCACTACCATAGACCAGTCTATCATAGTGGTTCTATAACTACTGCCATAGACAAGCCTATGGCAGTGATTTGGAAACCGCCATAATAGGCGTCTATGACAGCGATTTCCATAACCGCTGCAACAATCACTGCCATAGATCTACGGTGATGACTGTAGTGGCAGTGGCTAGCTAACCGCTGCCATATCCTATAGCAGCAGTTTTTTGGACTACGACAGCGGTTACAAATTGCTATCATATTCCAGTTCTATAGTAGTGGACATCTTTAATGGCATTCTCTTGATATATCATTTGAATCTTCAGTTGAAGGAGCTCGGTCTTATTCTTGTCATAGACTTCGGTGAGATTTGCAAGATTGTTTTTCATCAAAGCAAGTTCGCTCGAATTCCCACTTGGACCGACTTGAGCACTATATACAAGTTGCTTTCTGAGTCGAGCTACCTCCTCATTGGTTGTTTGAAGTTGTCGTTTGAGGTAGAAAATTTGCTTGTTCTAGCCTAGCCTATAAGTATCTTATGCTTCCTCTACCATGCGCAATTGGTTATGAAGTTTGGAGAACCTCTTAGACCAGTCCCACCATACTCCTGGTTTTGAGACCAAAGAGAGCCTCTCTCCAACTGATTGATCTTCTCTCTTGCTTCTCTGAGTTCAGCCTCAAGGGAGCAGGCCTTGGTAGTTAGAGCCCAAGACTTTTTGCTGGCATGCTTTGACGCCCATTGGAGCTCTTCAGATAGATAATACTTCTTTGAATTATTGATAAGTGGTATAAATATACTAATAAAAATATTAAATTATAAAATAAATTATTTTATTTTTAAGAAATTAATATTTTTATTTATTTTTGGTAGAAAAATGGTCATCAATGAGAAGATCTCAATTTTCTGATTCAAAGAAAATAAATTTGAAGCAAAATGGACTTCAATTGGCCCCAAAATCAATTTTCAAAGAAAAAATAAAAAAAATTAATTTAAGCCAGCTGGTCTAGACCAAACTGGTTTAGAAAACTGGCTCAGCTGATCTGGCCTAACCATAACAGACTACCCGCCTAAACTGCCTGGGTCGCTGACGTTGCAATGACGTCAGAAAAAATTGCAGTGTACGATGAACCGCTATAGTGCAAGGGCCAGGGGCAAAGATGGTATTTCACCCAGTGTTGCGGCTTCTGATTGGTCCTAACTAGCATGGTCTACAATCAGCTCACAAGGGCAGATAGTTGGGATTGAAGTGCAATCGGATGGCTGAAGTGGCTGCCGATGAAGATCCAATGGTGACGGTGAAATCCGATTTTAATTAAGCTACAGAAGCCTCCTTCAATGCAATTCGATGATCAAAAAATTGATCATCAAGATGATCCAATGGCTGTTGTTTATTCCAATTTGATTTGGGAGATTTGAAGGAATTTTTAAGAGATTTTAGGACCATTTGATGCCTATCCAACAACCAGAAATGATCAGGGCTCTATTTGAGTTGTTCCAAGAGTTTTAATCCTGATTCCTTCAGGATTTCCCATCGAAGATCATCTTTTAGCCTATTTAAAGGCCTGCTACCGAGAGAAATAGAATAGAGCTATAGAGTAGAATATTTTTTTTAAAAGATAAGAAGAGGAGAGGAGGAGAGCAAAAGAGCATAACAGAGAGGGAGAAAGAGAGAGGGAGAGTTCTTTTTCTTTTATTTTTCTTTCTTCTTTCTTTATTTTCTTTTCTTTTTTCCATCTTTCATCACCTAGCACAAGCAGCAGCTCTCTTCTTCATCAAGTTCTCCACACCAAGAGCAACGGACAACAAAATTCAGCAACAAGCAGTCTACTATTTGGATTTTCTCATTTTTTTATTTTATTTGCTATTTTTGTTTTATTTATCATGAACTAAATTTCTTTTATTAAGGCTAAGGTATAGCTACTATTTTTATACAATATTCAATATGATTTAATTTTAATATTATTTTATTTATGAGGAGTATATAAATCTATGCTTAATGTATTTAGATTACTGGCCATCTTTTAATTGATTTGATGGACATAGATAATACTGACCAAGTATGTCTATGTTAATGCTTCTTGATTTATATATCTTATATTTTTTAATTGAATTAAGATTCATATGCATGTAAAAATTTTAGTACGATTTGGATGCAGTATATTTTAATTAGAAGATTTCATAGAAATTAATGCATCAATATTTATTTAAATTATGCCTGGACCAAATAATAATTAATAAATATTGATAGTTTTGTTATGCTTGGATCAAAGGATAGCGAATATCCTAGGAGACTCGACCATCATATAAAATAAAATTAACCTAATTTGCATAATTACTTGAATATCGTATTGATTGAGTTGGTGAATCAATTATCTTAGTATCCTACTGCTTTTGAATTCAATCCTAATAATTGTACCCTCTTTATTTTTTTATAATTTATTAATTATTTTTTTATTTTTTCTTATTTTTTTTATTTCTTATAAATCGATTCTCTAAATAAAGTTTAGAAAAGAGTTTTTCAATACTTATTTTTTAATCCTCTAAGGATGATACTCTACTTGCATACTTTATTACTTGATCGACTGGTGCCTTTGTCATAGTGATAAATTTGCACGCATTAAGTTTTTGATGCCATTGCTAGGGATTGTGTCTAAAACAATATTAAAATTTCAATCTTTGCTTTACTTTAGAATTTTATTTTTAATTTTTATTCTTATTTTATTTTAAGTTTGTGTTCTGTGCATGACACGTACTGGATAGAGTGACCTAGTATCTTTTGATCCAGAAATAGAGAGGACCATTGAAAGACTAAATCAAGAAAAAAATATGATGACTGAAGATCTAGATGATGTTAATCTAGGATTAGATATGGTGGCACAGGAATAGCAAGAAGCTATTCGAATGGCACATCATCCTTTAAATAATTACATCACACCATCTATAGCCGACGCAGCCTTGAGCATTAGGAGACCGCTCGTGCGAGCAAATAACTTTGAAATAAAACTAGCGATAATCCAGATGATTCAATCAATTATCCAATTTAGTGGACATGTGCATGATGATTTGAACGTCCATATTTCTAATTTTCTTAAACTTTATGATACTTTTAAAATTAATGGAGTGTCGGATGATGCCATTAGATTAAGGTTATTTTCTTTTTCTTTATGGGATAAAGCTAAAAGTTGACTTCATTCTCTTCCTATAGGTTCTATCGCTACTTGAAACATTCTAGTCCAAAAATTTTTGGCTAAGTACTTTCCATCTTCCAAGACTGCAAAGATGCACAATGATATTACTTCTTTTGTGTAGATGGAGATGGAGTCACTATATGAGACTTGGGAATGATTTAAGAAACTATTAAGGAGATGCCCACATCATCAACTATTCATTTGGCTTTAGGTACAAATTTTTAATAATGGTTTATCTCCTACTAATCGTTCTATGATTGATGCAACAGTAGGAGGTACCATTAATCGCAAAATAGAGAAAGAAGCCTTTGATTTGATAAATAAGATGGCATCAAATAGCTACCAGTGGTAAATAGATCGTATGATGCCAAGAAGACCAGTAGCTGTGCAAGGTGTAGATTGCATTCCAGTATTATTAGCTGAGATTACAGTCCTTAGAGCTGAAGTCAATAATATGAAGGGATCAACTATGCATATAAAGAGCATCACTTGTGAGCTGTATGGAGGAGGACATGATACAAGCAACTGCCAGACAGGTAATTCTTTTGCTAAAGCCTATGATACAGCTAACTATGTTTGTAATTTTTCAGGCCATAACAAAATAATCTCTACTCTAACACAAATAATCAAGGATAGAGGCAGCATCCAAACTTTTCATGGAGTAATAAAAATGTAGCACAACAACCACCCTCAGAATTTCAAGTACCTGATAAAAAGCCGGACATGGAGGAGCTGATGATCAAAGTTATGCAGAACCAAGAAGCAGCTATACAAAATATGGAGACCAAATTCATATGAAATCAAGAAGCGGCCATTTGAAACTTGGAAACCATGCTTAGGCAGGACCAAGCAGCAGCGATTCGAAACCTGGAGATGCAAGTGAGTCAAATGGCCAAGATAATCTCTGGAAGACCATAAGGATCCTTGCCTAGCAACACGGAGATCAATCCAAGAGAGCAAATCAATGCTATCACATTAAGAAGTGGTAAAGAGCTGGAAGAGCCACATAAAAAGGAAGAGACTAAAGAGAAAACTATGAAACAACCAACTAAAGTTCGTCAATCACCAAAATAACCACCAGATGGATGGTATCCGAGTATAAAATTTGCTGATCCAAATGTGAAGCCCTATGAGCCACCACTACCATTTTCAGAGAGATAAATACAACATCCAGATAAGAAATTTTTAATTTTTTTTAAAAATTTAAAGAATTTATATATTAATATTTCTTTTGTAAATGCTATTACTCAAATGCCTAGGTATGCTAAGTTTCTTAAAGAAATTCTAAGCAATAAAAAGAAGCTGAAGAAGCATAAGACAGTAAATTTGAATAAAGAATACTCAGCAATACTTCAAAATAAATTATTGCAGAAGCTAAAAGATCTAGAGAGTTTTACAATTCCTTGAATGCTCATGCCTTTTTATGTCTTTAGGAAACTAGGTCTTGGAGAACCAAAGCCTACTACTATTACTCTTCAGCTAGTAGATAGATCCATCAAATATCCAAGAGATATAGTGGAAGATGTCTTGGTAAAGATAAATAAATTTATTTTTTCTATTGATTTTATTGTTTTAGATATGGAAGAAGATATTGAAGTACCCCTTATCTTAGGAAGACCCTTTTTAGCTATTGGAGGAGCTTTAATAGATGTTCAATAAGAGAATTAATTTTTAGAGTGCAAGAGAAACAAGTTATCTTTAATATTTTTAAGGCTATTAAACATCCTAATGATAATCAAACTTATTTTTGAATTGATGATATTGATAAATTAGTACATGAGTATTTTTTAGAAAATAGGTTTGAGGATCCTATTGAGGTTTGCATTGTCCAATCACAAGAGGGTTCGATTGAAGATGAAAGACAATTAGAGTGCATAAGATTGTTAGAGGCTAGGCCATATATTACATGCACATACAAACTACGTTTTGAAGAGCTAGAAAGATCATCTACTCCTCTTCCAAAGCCATCTATTGAACAGCCACCTACTCTTGAATTTAAACCTTTTCCTTCTCATTTAAAATATGTTTTCCTAGAAGCTAGGTTCTTCACACTTACCTATTATCATTTCTTCCTCTTTGATAGGATTAATGGAAAAGAAGTTATTAAGAGTATTAAAGGAACATAAAAAGACATTTGGATGGACCATAGCAAACATCAAAGGAATCAGTCCCTCAATTTGTATGCAAAAATTTTTTATGAAGGATAATTATGAGCCTACGGTCCAACCCCAAAGAAGACTTAATCCAAAGATGCAAGAAGTTGTCGAAAAAAAGGTAATCAAGCTACTTGATGCAAGTATTATTTATTCTATCTCCGATAGTTCTTGAGTGAGTCCTATTCAAGTAGTTCCTAAGAAAGGTGGGATTACTGTAGTTCAAAATGATAATAATGAATTAATTTTCACTAGGACTGTAACTAGGTGGAGAGTATACATGGATTATAGAAAATTAAATGATGTAACTAGGAAAGATTATTATCCTCTTTCATTCATAGATTAGATGTTAGAAAGATTAGCTGGGCATGATTTTTATTATTTCCTAGATGATTATTCTAGTTATAATCAAATTGTCATAGCACCTAAGGATCGAGAAAAAAACTACATTTATATGTCCCTATGGTACATTTGCTTTTAGGAGAATGCCATTCGGTTTGTGTAATGCACTAGCTACTTTTCAACGATGCATCATGACTATTTTTCATGACATGATTGAGGATTTTTTTGAGATCTTTGTGAATGATTTTTCTATCTTTGAGTTCACATTTGGTAAATGCTTGCATAACTTATCTATTGTTTTACAAAGATGTGAGGATACTAATCTTGTCTTAAATTGGGAGCAGTGTCGTCTGATCATGTAAGAAGAAATAGTCTTAGGCCACAAGATCTCATATAAGAGAAATGAAGTGGATAGAGCTAAGGTTAAGATAATCGAAAAGTTGTCTCTACCAACCTCAGTAAAGGCTATTAGAAGCTTTTTAGGGCATGCTGGATTTTATCATCGATTTACAAAAGATTTCTCCTTAATTTTTAGACCTCTATCTAATCTATTATGTAAAGATGTCTCTTTTTATTTTATTGATGAGTGTTTACAGGCATATAACCTCCTTTGGTCACAGCACCTATTGTAGTGGTATCAGATTGGTCCCTACCTTTTGAGTTGATGTGTGATGCTAGTGATACAGTCATAGGAGCAGTACTTGGTCAGAGAAAGGATAAGATTTTTTGAACTATTTATTATGCCAGCCGCATCTTGATAGAGGCCCAATAAAAATATGCAACTATAGAAAAGAAGCTACTGACAGTAGTATTTACATTAGATAAATTTTATTTACTATAACAAAATAAATCTTTTGTGATAGATTTATTTTTGATGAAAAAAATTTTATTGTAAATAAGCTTATTAGCAATGGCAAAAAAATTCCATTGCAAAAAATTATTATTTGCAATGAAAAATTTTTTCCATCATAAATAATCAAAAATTTACGATGAAAAAAAAGTTCATTATAAATGATCGATTATTTGCGATGGAAAGTTTCCATCGCTAATAAGCTGCCGTTAATAAATAATTTTTTAAAAATAAAAAGATGAAATATTAGTGATGAAAACTTTTCATCACAAATAATTGATCATTAGCGACGAAAAAAATTTTCATCATAAATGATCAATTATTTATGATAAAAAATTTTCATCGCTAATAAGCTACCATTAATAAATAATTTTAAAAAAATAAAAAGATGGAATATTAGTGATGAAAACTTTCCATCGCGACTAATAGATCATTAGCAATGGAAAAAAAAATTCATCATAAATTATCGATTATTTACAATAAAAAATTTTCATCACTAATAAGTTACCATTAATAAATAATTTTTAAAAAATAAAAAGATGGAAACTTTCCATCGTAAATAATGATCATTAGCGATGGAAAAATTTTTTCCATCATAAATAATTGATTATTTACGATGAAAAATTTTCATCGCTAATAAGCTACCATTAATAAATAATTTAAAAAAATAAAAAATATAGATTATTAGCGATGAAAACTTACCATCGCAAATAATGATCATTAGCGATGAAAAAAATATTTTCATTATAAATAATCAATTATTTATAATGGAACATTTTCATTATCAATAAGCTACCATTAATAAATAATTTTTTAAAAAATAAAAAAGATGGATTATTAGTAATAAAAACTTTTCATCACAAATAATGATTATTAGTGATGGATAAAATATTTTCATCATAAATGATCAATTATTTACGATGAAAAATTTTCATTGCTAATAAGCTATAATTAATAAATAATTTTTTAAAAATAAAAAGATAAATTTTTAATGATGGAATATTTTTGTCGTCGATACGCAATTATTTGCGATGGAAATATTTTATCCATCGCTAATACTCCGTCATAAGTAGGTCAAGCAAAGTTTTAAATTTTAAAAAAATATAGACTACTTTAAAAATAAAAAAATGATAAAAATACACCATGCATGGCCGATGTGATGGGGTCAAGGGATCCGAATGCATCCACTATTAGCTTGCCCACAAGCAAAAGAAGTATTTTCTTATAATTTTTAAAATTAGTACTCTTTTAAAAAAAAATTATTTTTTTCTAAATATTACATAATTTTATAATTTAAAATCTATCTTCATCATTCATTATTTAAGTAGTTATCATGCAAGCACCATCATAAAATATCACCTCGATCTGGTAGCTCTAGCTATGCAGATTGATAAAATTTAATTTCGATGGTCATGAACGATCGTATGATGATCTGATAGATAGAAATCATTAATGGGTCTGAAAACTTATAATAATGATCTCTATAATATTTATAGTATACTATTAATATTTCACTTCAATCAGATATAATTATGATAGTTGTTGGTGCAGAATCTGATCGACGCCGGATCGAGCTAGAGCTGAGGAAGAGGTCGCCAATCCTGTTGGTGTAGAATCAAATCGATGTCGGATCGAGCTGGAGTTAAGGAAGAAGAGGCCACCATCGGTGACCTAAAAAATAAAGTCCTATTTGGAATCGGTGGTGGTGACTCCGATAGGACCCTTCGATGATCAAGTCAGCTCTTGTAGCCAATAGGAATGGAGTGCTTAGAAAAGAATTCAGCAGAATTTTTGGAAAGAAGAAGAGAGCTTGTAAAAAATGTATCTGAAGGGTCCCTTTCATAGATGGAGTCCGGAGCAGATTGATAGTGACAGCCGTAGCCATCCGATAGCTGACCGCTCAGAGCTGCATAGGATTTACTATGGAGAGGGGCACTATCTATAGCAGACTGATAGTGATAGCCATAGCCGTTTGGTAGCTGGCCGCTCAGGGCCGCATGGAGTTTGTTATGGAGAGAAAAGCTGCCTACAGCAGACTGATAGTGACAGCCATAGCCATTTGGTATTGAGCCGCTCAGGACCATGTGGAGGGATGAAGAGCTTTGACGTATGTCAATTTCAGAGTAGTTCGGACTTCTAAAGGAAATACGGATAGAGGGAATCATCCGGGAAGAATGCTACTTGAAATCTGAATATAATCCACTGAAGGAATCCAGATAGAGTTTGACTGATTGAGAAGTTCAGAAAAAGTCCGACTGATGGAGAAGTTTGATTGAAGGAATTCGACTGATGGAGAAGTTCGACTGAAAGAGAAGTTCGGAAGAAGTTCAGCTCCTGAAGGAATTCGACTGAAGGAGAAGTCCGAAAGAAGTTCGGCTCTTGAAGGAATCCAATTGAATGAGAAGTCCGGAGGAAGTTCAACTCTTGAAGGAATCCGATTAAAGGATAAGTCCAGAGGGAGTTCAACTCCTGAAGGAAGGAGTTTGGCTCCTGGAGGAATCCGATTGAAGGAGAAGTCCAAAAGAAGTTGGGCTTCTGGAGGAATCCAATTGAAGGAGAAGTTCGGAGGGAGTTCGGCTCCTAGAGAAATCCGATTGAAGGAGAAGTCTGGAAGGAGTTGGGCTCCTAGAGGAATATGGCTAAAGGAGAAGTCTGAAAAGAGTTTAGCTCCTGCAAAAATCCGATTGAAGGAGAAGTTCGAAAAAAGTTTGGCTCATGGAGGAATCTAACTGAAGGAGAAGTCTGGAGGGAGTTCGGCTCCTATGGAATCCGACTGAAGGAGAAGTCTGGAGGAAGTTCGGCTCTTGAAAAAATCTAACTAAAGAAAAAGTCCGGAAGGAGTCCGATTGATAGAGAAGTTAGGCTGAAGGAGAAGTTTGGGAGGAGTTCGGCCGCTGGAGGAATTCAGCTACTTGAAGGAGTTTGGCTGGGGTTCGGCTACTGGAGGGAGTCTAAGGGTTCGGCCACTGGAGGAGTTTGGTTGCTAAAGGAGTTTGGCCGAGGTTCGGCTACTGGAGGAAGTTCGATCAGGGTTCGATTGCCGGAGGAAGAATTTTCAATCGAAGCTCTTCCATGATTACTAATCGCATTAGGCTAAGTATCAGACTGGACTTCGATGGGAGTGGGATTTATCCCCAATAATAGTCCCCCCACTCTCGTGTTCAAAATTTAAAGAAAGGGAGTACAAAAAGATGACTGTCGAAGTCCTTTTTCGGGCTCTACATCCATTGAGGTTGAAACTTAGGAAAGATCTTATCTCTTGTCGGGGTTGAAGGAGATCTTATCTTCTGTTGAGGTTGACGTTGAAGCTCGAAGGAGATCTTATCTCCAGTCGAGGTTGAAGGAGAAGCTTGGTGGAGATCTTATCTTCAGCCGAGATTGAAAAAGATCTTATCTCCTATTGACGTTGATGTTGAAGCTCGGAGGAGATCTTATCTTCAGCCGAGATTGAAGAAGATCTTATCTCCTGTTGAGGTTGATGTTGAAGCTCGGGAGAGATCTTATCTCCAGCCGAGATTAAAGGAGACCTTATCTCCTGTTGAGGTTGACATTGAAGCTTAGAGGAGATCTTACTCCAACCGAGGTTGAAGGAGATCTTATCTCCTGTTGAGGTTGATGTTGAAGCTCAGAGGAGATCTTATGTCTAGCTGAGGTTGAAGGAGATCTTATTTTCTTTTGAGGTTGACATTGAAGCTCGGGGGAGATCTATCTTCCAGCCGAGGTTGAAAGAGATCTTATCTTCTATTGAAGGATTGGAGCTCGGAGGAGATCTTATCTCCAATCGAGGTTGAAGGAGACCTTATCTCCTATTGAGGTTGACGTTGAAGCTCGGGAGAGATCTTATCTCCAGCCGAGGTTGAAGGAGATCTTATCTCCTTTTGAAGGATTGGAGCTCGGGAGAGATCTTATCTCTAGCCAAGTTTAAAGAAGATCTTATCTTCTGTTGAAGGATTGGAGCTCGGGGGAGATCTTATCTCCAATCGAGGTTGAAGGAGATCTTATCTTCTTTTGAGGTTGACGTTGAAGCTTCGGGGAGATCTTATCTCCAACCGAAGTTGAAGAAGATCTTATCTCCTATTGAAGGGTTGGAGCTTGGGGAAGATCTTATCTTCAGCCGAGGTTGAAGGAGATCTTATCTCCTATTGAGGTTGAAGTTGAAGCTCGGAGGAGATCTCATCTCCAGCCGAGGTTGAAGGAGATCTTATCTTCTGTTGAAGGATTGGAGCTCAGAGGAGATCTTATCTCCAGCCGAGTCAGAGTCTCTCTTCTCATCTCATCTAAAATGAATGAGGTCTTCAACTTTGCTCACGTTAGGACAAGATTCTCCTCCTATTCCTAATGGACTGTAGGGGCACATAAGGGCCATTGTCAGGGCCTCTCCCCTCATCTCATCTAAAATAAACGAGGTCTTTGACTTTGCTCACGTTAGGATGAGGTTCTCCTTCTGTTCTTAATGGGCTGTAGGAGCACATAAGGGCCATTGTCAGCGGCCTCTACTCTCATCTCGTCTAAAATGAATGAGGCCTTCGACTTTGCTCACATTAGGATGAGGTTCTCCTCCTGTTCCTAATAGATTGTAGGGGCACATAAGGGCCGTTGTCAAGGCCTCTCCCCTCATCTCGTTTAAAATGAATGAGGCCTTCAACTTTGCTTCACGTTAGGATGAGGTTCTCCTCCTGTTCTTAACGGGCTATAGGGGCACATAAGGGCCATTGTCAGGGCCTCTCCCCTCATCTCGTCTAAAATGAACGAGGCCTTCGACTTGCCCACGTTAGGATGAGGTTCTCCTCCTATTTCTAACATGGCCACTTTTGATCATTTTTTTTCTGTCGTCACATAATTTTTGCACCAAGAAACAATAATATTGAAATGGATGAGTTTTATTGAAGAAAAATTACTGGTAGTAAATTCTCAGATTCTCTGAGTTTCAAGGTTGTGAGAGCGTTGTTCCTTCGAGCTCCTTCAAGCGATAAGTTCCAAACTGGACGACCTCCTCTATTTCATATGGGCCTTCTTAATTTAAGGCAAGCCTTCCTTGGCTTTGAGGCTGAGAGATGGTAGCTCACCAAAGTACTAAGCCCCCTAGAGATAGCATTGATGATGTCGGAAGGTGACCGATCTCCTTGTTGTTCCTCCCTCATTGGTGGTTCTAGCTGTGGTAGCACCCTTAGCTGATCTTCTTTTGCTTCAGGCTAGCATCTGTGGAGCATTAAGGGGGGCGTAGTTGTGAAACTTTCTAAGAGGAGAACTTCATCGTGCCCTTTTGTTGGGGCTTCTTTGACGACGAGCTCGAGGAGGAGTTCGAGCTTGCTTGCGCTCATTAGCGTGGCCGAACTTTATTCGGCCCTCCATCAGCTGTGGGTTTATTAGACTCGCCCACCCACCGCTCTCCTGCGGCTTCCTCATCATTCAACTTAAAGGCTTCTTCTGCTCGGATATATCCTTCAGCCCAAGCTAGCAAATCGGCAAAGTCCTTAGGGTACGTCTTCTCCAGGAAGAATAGCAAATCATTCTTCTGAAGGCCGCCCTTGAGCGTGGCCATTGCAACAGACTAGTCTAGGTTTCGAACCTCCAATGTAGCAGTATTAAACTGGATGACATAAGCCCAGATAGATTCTTCCTCCTTCTGCTTGATATTCATCAAGAAATTCGAACCTCAGTGGGGACGTCAGTTGCTAACAAAGTGAGCCACAAACTGATGGTTCATTTAGTCAAAAAAGAAGATCGTACCCAACTTCAACATCGAGTATCAGTTTTTTGCTATGTCCTTTAAGGTAGATGAAAAAGTTCAGCATAAGATGGCATCTAGTGCGCCATGGAGGAGCATCATGATCCGAAAGGCCTCTAGATGATTGATCGGATCAAAGGTTCCATCGTAGCTTTCAAATTGGGGGAGCTTGAAGTTCAGCGGAACGGACTCTTGCATAATTCGGAGAGAGAAAGGGGGATTGGTGCAGACGTTATCATGGTGAGCTGAGCTGATGTGATGGAGTTTCTCAATCTGTCGGTCCATCTTCCATAGTTTCTGATCAAGGACGTCATCTCGATCGCAGATTTTGGAAGGCTTTCAGCTGTAGATGGGGAAGGTCTCTTTCGGAGAAAAATCATAATTCGAACAAGGATCCTATGCTCTCTTTTTTTCATTCCTAGGGTGATGTGGGACATCCTAAAAAAAAAGAAAAGACCAAGCTTCCTTCCGTTCGTCAATAATAAATCACGTCCGGTCATGGCACATTATTCTCAGGATAGAGAGTATAATTACCTATACTCTACTCAGGAGGCGTGACTGATTGACACGGAACCAAAGTACGATTAATCTAAATGATATTGATGAATGTCATTTTAGAGATTAGTAAATAACTAGCAATAATAAAGTAAATAGATAGATAGCAGAAATTAAACATACTTATGAATAATTGCAAAAAAAAAATATAAATGAAATGAAGGATAGCAAGAAATTAAGCCCACAAGAAAATCCAAAAAAAAGATAAGAAGAATCTAGATCGTGGTAATTAAGAAACTACCCTAATTAGGGCTCTTAATCTTTTAACCAAGTAGATCTATTGATAAAGAACTGGGTCTTTACCAACATCAGATCTAAAAAAAATAAGTAAAAATCAAAGATCAGTTGAGAAGGAACGAAGGTCCTTGTGAATGTTTGATCTATAGAATAATAAATCACTCTTTCTCTCTCTGCATGATAGATGAAAATCTTGGAGGAGACAGATTTTTTTTTGATGGAATAGGCTTATGTAGGTAGATGGTAAAGATGAATCGGGATCATAGGAACACTGAATCTCAAGAAAATGAAGGTTAAAGAGACAAAAAAAGATGGGCCTCACACCCTCCCCTTATGGGATGATTTTGGATCTCACATCCTCTCCCTCTCGGAGCGACCAATACAAATATTTATGGGAATTGTAAAGTGATTCATTCATTCATTGTCTCATTTATGAAAGATATATGGATTTATATAGGATCCTAGGGGTCCTATTTCTTTCCTAGGGGTCCTATTTCTTTAGGAATCCTATTCTCTTTGCAAGAAAAAAATCAACCCTCCCAACAAAAAAGTAAAACAATATGTCTGGTTTCCAAATACAATAATATATCATATCTATCTTTTATGGAACCATAGGAAAGAAATCAGCCTTTTAACAAAATAAGTAAGAAATCAAGAACTCTTAAGGAATCCTAGGAAAGAAAAGGAACTCCATGTGGGCGCTTGATGCCTGGCATAACTTGGCATGAGGATCCTTGGGCATGGCACATGCTAACATGTGTATTTCCTCCCTGGGCATGTAGCGGGTGGTGGCTTCAAAGATGACGTGGACCAAGCTTGCTTCTTTATGATGGTCTCTTTCTAAATAAAGCTCAATCCAAAATAAACTCAAGTATGGTCCTATGGATCCAAAACTAAATATATCAAAAGAACTAATTGATTAAATCAAAAGGACTAGAACAAAATAACTAAAGTAGAGTTATTCTGATATGGCTTCTTCAATCTAAATTAAATCTAAATTATGTTGCCGACTTCTGGTGGCTCTAGTGTCTGCACCATAGGGGCGACGGGTATGCTAGCCCAAGTGCTCTTCCTCGAGATCGGTTTCTGACATCCCGATGGTGGATTTTCTGATGAAATTGCCATCGGAGACTACCTCATGGCCTGCACCATCTTGGTGAAGCCCTAAATCTGCTGCATCAGTAAGTTAAATTGCTCCGAATCTACCATGGCCATCGGTGGAAGAGGAGCTTGAAGAGCCAGTGCTGGAGTTGGAACGGGCGGGTCTGACTCGAATCTGGCGGTAGAAGCAGTAGATCTCTGGGTAGTCACCTTCTTTGGAGGTGTTTCTTATGATTGAGGGAGAGGATGGAGATGGACCAAGGAGAAGAAGATCCATAGAATCGGTTGAGCACTCCTTTAAGAACAAGGATACCTTAGGAATGGAGGTTCAAGCCCTTCCTCTAGCGCCAATCCTAGATCTTATCTTCAGCCGAGGTTGAAGAAGATCTTATCTCCTTTTAAGATTGACGTTGAAGCTCGGGGGAGATATTATCTCTAGCCGAGGTTGAAGGAGAAGCTCGGTGACTTATCTTTCAATTAGATTCCTTCAGGAGCCAAACTCCCCCTCGGACTTCTACTTCAGTCGGATTTCTCTAGGAGCCGAACTCCTTCTGAACTTCTCCTTCAGTCGGATTCCTCCAGGAGACCAACTCCTTTTGGACTTCTCCTTCAATTGGATTCCTTCAGGAGCCGAACTCCCTTCGGACTTCTCCTTCAGTCGGATTCCTCCAGGAGCCCAAATCCTTTCAGACTTCTTCTTCAATCGGATTCCTTCAGGAGTCCAACTTCTTTCGGACTTCTCCTTCAATCTGATTTCTCTAGGAGCCCAACTCCTTTCGTACTTCTTCTTTAGTCGAATTCCTTCAGGAGCCAAACTCCTTCCGAACCTCTCCTTCAGTCGGATCCCTCCAGGAGCTGAACTTCCTCCGAACTTCTCCTTTAGTCCGGATTCCTCCAGGAGTCAAACTCACTCCAGACTTCTTCCTCAGTTTGGATTCCTCTAGGAGCCGAACTCCCCAGACTTCTACTTCAGTCGGATTCCTCTAGGAGCCAAACTCCCTCCGAACTTCTCCTTCAGATGAATTCCTCTAGAGCCAAACTCCTTCCAGAACTCTCCTTCAATCAGATATTTTTAGGAGCCAAACTCCTTCCAGACTTCTCCTTTAATCGAATTCCTCTAGGAACCAAACTTTCCTCAGACTTCTACTTCAGTCGGATTCCTTCAGGAGCCAAACTTCCTTCGGACTTCTCCTTCAATCGGATTCCCCTAGCAGCCCAACTCCTTTCAGACTTCTCCTTCAATCGGATTCCTCTAAGAGTCGAACTCCTTCCGAATTTTTTCTTCAGTTGGATTTCTCTAGGATCCAATCTCCTTCCGAACTTCTCCTTTAGCCGAATTTCTCTAGGAGCCAAACTCCTTCCAGACTTCTCCATCATTCAAGCTTCTCCATCAGTCGGACTCCTTCTGAACTTCTCCATCAGTCGAACTCCATTCAGATTCCTCCAGTAGATTACTTCTAGATTTCAAGTAGCATTCCTTCTGGATGATCCTCTCTAGCCATATTTTCTTTAGGAGTCCGAACTCCTCTAGAATTGACATACGTCAAAGCTCTTCATCCCTCCACATGGCCCCGAGTGGCTCAGTATTGGATGACTATGACTGTCACTATCCGTCTGCTGCAGGCGGCGCCCCTCTTTGTAACAAGCCCCACACGGCCCCGAGCAGCTAGCTATCGGATGGCTACGCCTATCACTATCAGTCTACTGTAGGCGATGCCCCTCTCCATAACACACCCCATGTGATCCCGAGTGGCCAGCTACCAGACGGCTATGGCTGTCACTATCAGCCTGTTACAGGCGATGCTCCTCTCTGTAACAAACTCTATGCGGCCCCAAGCGATCAGCTATCAGATGGCTATGGCTATCACTATCAGTCTACTCCAGACTCCATCTGCAAAAACGATCCTGCAGATATGTTTTCTCTAAGCTCTCTTCTTCTTTTTAAAACTTTGCTGAATCCTATCCCGAGCACTCCATTCCTGTTGGTCAGAAGAACTGACTTAATCATCGGAGGATCCTATCGAAGCCACCACCACCAACTCCGGATGGTATTTTATTTTGTAGGTCACCGACGGTGGCCTCTTCTTCCTTAACTCCAGCTCGATTCGACATTGACCAGATTCTGCACTAACAAGATTGGCGAGGAGAGAGGCCCTGATAACGGCCCTTATACGCCCCTACAGCCTATTAGGAATAGGAGGAGAACCTCATCCTAACGTGAGCAAAGTCGAAGGCCTCGTTCATTTTAGATGAGATGAGGGAAGAGGCCTTGATAATGGCCCTTATGTGCCCCTATAGTCCGTTAGGAATAGGAGGAGAACCTTGTCATAACGTGAGCAAAATCGAAGACCTCGTTTATTTAGATGAGACAAGAGGAGAGGCCCTAACAACAACCCTTATGCGCCCCTACAGCCTGATAGAAATTGGAGGAGAACCTCATCCTAACGTGAGCAAAGTCAAAGGCCTCATATTTTTTAGACAAGATGAGGGAGAGGCCCTGACAATGGCCCTTATGTGTGCCTATAGCCATTAGGAAAGGAAGATAGAACCCGTCGCTAACGACAGTAAAGCTGAACGGCCTCATTCATATTAGACAGCGTGAGGGAAGGCCCTGACAACGGCCCTTATGTGCCCCTACAGCCCATTAGAATAGAGCAATAACCTCATTGCCTAACGAGTTGCAGCAAAACCAAAGGCCTCATTCATTTTTAGATAGGTGAAGAGGAGAGCTCCAACAATGCCGCCTTACTTTGCGCCCTACCAGCCTGTTAGAATGGGAGAAGAACCTATCCTAACTAGGCAAAAGTCGAACTTCGTAGACACAAAGACGTTGAGTGAAGAAGGAAGGAAGCTCGGGTGGGTAGGGCCTTACACGTGCTTATTCCATGACAACCTGACTACGTTAAATACGGAAAGTTGTAGTAACCTTATCCGTGTATTTGACAATAAAAGGATTCAGTCCGACATCCACAACAAGCTCGTGCTCGCGACACAAGCACAGAGTGCAGGAACTCAGGATATGAGATAAATCTCGCCTCGAGCTTCAACTTTGCACAATGGTAGCTCCATGTCGCCCCTAAAAATGACTATTACATTGCATTCATTCACTTCACTTTAAAATTTTTGAACTCAAAGCTTGGGGGACTAATTGTTGGGGAACTAAACCACCGCTCCCCATCACGAAAGTCCAGCTGATAACTTAGGCCCTAAGGACCGTGTCACTACTAGTTAATCCTGCATATGGAAAGCTTACGTAGAAATTCTCATCTTCCCAAGTGTCGTAGTGACCCCAGTCAAACCAACTGCTGTAGTGGTTAAAAAACATTATAACTAATAAAAGTAATTGTAACCATTATAAGAATAATATATAATCTCTTCTTTATTTTGACACACTCTTTAATTTAATTTTACATTATTGAAGATAGGCAACCAACTGCGTAGAAAAGAATCTCATCTTTATTTTGGATTCAGATTGAAAAAAGATTCTTTTATAGCAAGTACGAATCTTCAATACGATCCCTAGAATCGATATTTCGAAAAAAAAAAAACAAAAAAACAACTGCCATCCGCAACCTCTATGACGTTTCAGAGATTTGTTCGACTCCGTCATGTCACGGGTAGTAACATTCGGCCTGAAGGGTAATTATGATTCTCACATGCATATTCCATAAACAAGACATGCTTATCTGGACTTGCCCTGTATACAAAGTAAACGATGCGCCGTAATGTCATTCTTGATTACACCTCCTTTTTGCACGCTAACTTGGTCCCAGTGTAGCACAAGGCAATTGAGAGCAATTTACTTCACGTTATAACTAATACCTTGAATTATCTTGTAATTTATTCAACTGAAAGCTTAATCGGTACGTTATGAGAAGCCGAAGGCACCTTGATGCATATCCATGCATTCTACAGCTCCTACCCTAATACATTTCACAGGATTTATTCAATTGCGCATATAGTCCAGTGTAAACAAGATCTTTAGGTCTTCAGGTGCCGTGTGAGTTGAGGCCCTCTTAATTTTCATCGCGAATGATACGAACAAAAAACAGGAATCGTCATATCAATTTATTTGTTTTTTAGATCATGCTATCTTCTCCCCACGAATAATAACGTAAAGGTCTAAGGCTCTATGATACTTTTCCAACGACGAATCGATGGCCCCAGATTCGACTCCATATGATACTCTTCCCTCCGACCCGTTACCAGCGTACATGGACCCCGTCCCAGATCTCCCCACATCACCTTGGTGTGTCAGTTTGAGTAGCCCTGTCGTGCGTGCTCTTTGCCTCCTTCTCGTATCCAATCCTCTCATTCTGCAATGCGTAGTTAGCCGTGGTGCCAGCAGCTTAGGTCTGGGGCTGCACTGATCTACCCTTATTACTTTGACGCCGCTCTTTTCCTGCACTCTCTCCTCCCATTAACTTCTCACCCCACGTTGTTTCCCTTGCATATAATCCGTACATAGTATTCCTGAGCGTTATTTAATTAGCCTGACTTCTTGTGATTCGTGATTTGTTTTTTGATACCGTCTTGATCAACACTTCGTTAATCGCTCTTAGAAATTACCATCTCTTAATTTGATGCATTTGTTTGCTGAGTTCTTATAAACCGAGTTTCCTTATTGTGATTCTTGTGGTTGAAAAAATAAACTCTCTTAGCTTGATCTATATAAAAAGCCCTTCATCTGTTTTTCTTGTGCAATAAAAAAATTATGCTAGAGTGTTATAGACAAAGAGAGACGGAGGAGACAAGAGAAGAGAATGACACGCGATGAAGACAGAGACAAAACTCGACGAAGTAAGAAGAGAAGAGATAAAAGAAAAGTGATTTGTGAGAAAAATCAAAAAAGGTTCGTTTTATTTTTGCTTCGATGATCAGAAACATCAAAGGAGCCCTCTTCTTCTTCGCCATTAGTTCTCCACATTTAAGACGCAGCAAGGACAATCAATTTCAGCAATCAAACAGTCTAATTTCTTCATGCTTTTATTTTTATTATTGTTTTTGAATTTATTATCATGAACTAAGTTTTATTTTACTAAGGCTAAAGTGTTAGCCACTCTTTTGATGCAAATATTCAGTATGACTATTTTTAAATTTATTCATGACAGCAGTATATAAATCTGATTAATGCTTTTAGTTACTGCGCAATCTTACTAATGATCTGATGAACATAGATGTTACGGACTAAGTACATCTATGTTAATGCTTCCTTGATTATACGTCTGTATTATGAATCAAATTAGAATTCATATGCATGCGGAAATTTCAGTGCGCTTGGACGCAGTGTTTTAATTAGAGGGTTTCACAAAACCTAATGCATTAATATTTATTTAATATATACCTGAGCAACAAAGATAATTAATAAATATTAATAAGATTTGTCTATGCCTGGACCAAAGGATAGTGAATAAATTAGGAAGACTCCACCGTTCACTATATAAAAAATATATCTAAAAACCTGAATATTTTATTGACTGAGTTGGTGAACCGATTGCCTTAGTAATCCTGCCTTGATTTAAAACCCTGATAATTTACACTCTCTCTATTTAATTTAAAAACTTTTAATTATTTTTTATTTTTTTAATTTCTTATTCTCATAAATCAATCTTTCTAAAATAAAGCATAGAAAGAGCTTTTCAACATACTTATTTCCAATCCTCTAGGGATGAATACTCTACTCATTCATTTATTACTTGATCGACTGGTGCACTTGCCATAGCTATAAATTAGCACGCATCATTTTTGGCGCCGTTGTGGATTGTGTCTAAAATAATATTAAAATTTTGATCCTAGCTTTACTTAGAAATTTATTTTTGATTATTATTATTAAAAAAATTTTTTTTTTAAGTGCATGACACAGTACTGGACATAGTAATTATCTACTTTTAGATCCAGAAATTGAAAGGACTATTAGAAGACTACAACAAGAAGAGAAACATTGCAGCTGAAGTCTGCGACATCAATCTAGATGGAATATAGTGACTAAAACGACATGCTATGAAGCTTTATTCGACCAACATACATCAAATCATTAAATGATTACATCACACCATCTGTTAGTCGATGCAGCTTCGAGCATCAGGAGACTACCTATACGAGCAAACAACTTTGAATATAAGTCGACGATGATCCAATGATTCACATCAAACTGTCCAATTCAGTGGATACATCGCATGATGATCCGAATGCCCATATTTCTAATTTTTTTGAACTTTGCCTATACTTTTAAAATAATGGAGGTGTCGAATGATGCTATTAGATTAAAGGTTTTTCCTTTCTCTTTACGGGATAAAGCTAAAAAATTGGCTTCATTCTCTTCCTGCAGGTTCTATTCACAACTTGGGAATGTCCTAGCCCAAAAATTCTATAGCCAAAGTACTTTCCACCTTCCAAAACTGCTAAGCTATGCCTGTAAACGATATCACCTTCTACTTTTATGCAGATGGACATGGAGACACTATATGAGACTTAGGAGTGTTTCAAGGAACTGCTGAGGAGATGTCCACATCATCAACTACCCGTCTGGCTTCAGGTACAAACTTTCTATAATGGTTTATCTCCTATTAATCATTCTATGATTGATGCAGCAGCAGGAGGAACCATTAACTGAAAAATTGAGGAAGAAGCATTCGATCTGATCGATAAGATGGCATCAAATAGCTATCAATGGCAAACAGAGCGCATAATGCCTAAAAGACTAGCAGTTGTGCAGGGAGTAGATTGCGTGCCAACTTTACTAGCTGAAATTGCAGCCCTTAGAGCTGAAGTCAACAACTTAAAGAGAACAGCTATGCATGTTCAGAGCATGACTTGTGACCTGTGTGGAGGAGGACACGACACGAGCAATTGCCAGACAGGTAATCCTTTTGCTAAAACAACTGATACAGCTAATTATATTGGTAATTTTTTCAGGCCGCAATAAAAGAATCCCTACTCCAACACATACAATCAAGGGTGGAGGCAGCACCCAAATTTCTCATGGAGCAATCAAAATGCAGCACAACAACCACCCCCGGGATTCCAAGTACTTGAAAAGAAGTCCAACATGGAAGAGCTGATGGTCAAATTTATGCAAAACCAAGAAGCAACTATAAAAAATTTGAAAGCCAAACTTAGGCAAGACCAAACAATAGTAATTCAAAACTTGGAGATGCAAATAGGTCAAATGGCTAAGATAATCTCCGAGAGACCTCAAGGATCCTTGCCAAGCAATACAGAGACAAATCCAAGGGAGCAAGTCAAATGCTATCACCCTAAGAAGTGGTACAAAGCTGGAGGAGCTACATCAGAAGAAAGAGACTGAAGAGCCAACTACAAATAAGGAACCATCAACTCAAAATTCGTCAGTCACCAAAACAACCAGCAGATGGATGGTCTCCAGGTATACGGTTTGCTGATCCAAATGTGAAGCCCTACGTGCTGCCACTACCATTCCCAGAGAGACAAATACAGCATCCAGATAAGGAATTTTCTAACTTTTTCAAAATTTTAAAGAATTTACATATTAATATTCCTTTTGTAGATGCTATTACTCAAATGCCCAGGTATGCCAAGTTTTTCAAAGAAATCTTAACAAATAAGAAAAAGCTGAAGGAGCATGAGAGAATAAATTTGAATGAAGAATGCTCAACAATACTTCAAAATAAATTACCACAGAAGCTAAAAGATCCAGGGAGTTTTACTATCCCTTGCATTATTGGTGATTGTAGTTTTGATAAAATTTTATGTGATTTAGGAGCAAGTATTAATCTCATGCCTTTTTCTATTTTCAGGAAATTGGGTCTAGGAGAACCAAAGCCTACCACTATTACTCTTCAATTAGCCGACAGATCCACTAAATATCCAAGAGGTATAGTGGAGGATGTCTTGGTAAAGGTAAATAAATTTATTTTTTTTGTTGATTTTATTGTTCTTGATATGGAAGAAGATTATGATGTACCCCTTATTTTAGGGAGACCCTTTTTAGCTACTGGAGGAGCTTTAATAGATGTTCAACAAGGAAAATTAATTTTTAGAGTCCAAGACGAACAAGTTACTTTTAATATTTTTAAAGATACTAAACATCCTGATGATAATCAAACTTATTTTTTAATTGATATTGTTGACAATTCATTATATGAGAATTCTATAGAAAACAGGTTTGAGACTACAAAAGCGAGCAATGTCAAATTAAAAGAAGACTCGATTAAACATGAAAGTATTCCAATTGAAGTGGCACTGGATTGATCCACTTTAGAACTTAAAGAAAGTCAAGCTGAAGACTATAAATCAAAACTACTAGATATGTTGTTTCTTTTCTTTTTAGTTTTGATCATTTTTTTTTTTTTATTTTTCAGTAATTTATTGTTGCTCTTTTACTGCTCTGGTGTGTATTTTCAATTTTGCAGAAAAATCAATGAGAACTCAAGCAAAATTTCAAAGCTCCAAAGAACCAGATTGAACCAAATCAGGTTTATTCTTTCCTATCCTTTATTACATCCTTTATTTTTCTTTCTCTTTAAGACAACATGGAAAGTTAAAGTTAAAAAAAAAAAAAAAAAAATCCATGTGTCAAGAAGAAAATCTTGAGCAAGATAAACTGGATAAGTGATAAAAGATAGAATTATTTGCTAATGAATGTAATGAGTTAAAGAAGTAGATTAGTTGGTCAACTTTTAGCAGCCTACTTAGGTCATTAAAAGATTATTAGCACTTTTTATTGCACATGCACACTAATAAGGCAAAGTAGGTATTGATTATAAGGTCAACTGAGGATTCAATTATCACTGAAAATTGATAATTAATATACATTCTAATAAAAGAAACTTAAATTTAAGGAAAGAGCTACCTGCCTATAAATAAAGTGCAAAAGACAGAGTATATATAGATTGCCCAAAGCCTAGTAACTGGGTCTCTGCACCTAGGTCAAGTGTGAAAATTCACGTAAAACAGTGAAGAAAAGGCCAGGATGCTCAGCACAGTAAAAAAAAAAAAAAAGGCAGTGTGAAAGCTACCTTAATTCATGAGTATAAAATTGAGAATGTATAGAAAATTGACCAAAATAGGTGATAAGAGAGGATACTTTTGTTCTTTTAATTTAATACTGAAATGCTAAAGTTAGTCATCACAAACATAAGTGTTATAGATTTTTGATGTACTCTAAGAAAATTTTTAATTATATTGACTGAAAAATTTGCTTCTGAAGCTCAATGCTTAATTAGCAGTATTTTCTAAACTTTTTGACCTTTAATCCTAAATTTTATCTCTGTGATGGATAATCTTATTGAAATATGGTATTAAATAAAATATTGCTAAGGGACTAGCAATGACTAAGTTGGGGGGTGTGATAAGTGGTAAAAATATACTAATAAAAATATTAAATTATAAAATAAATTAATATATTTTATTAAAAATTGATACCTTTATTAATCTTATGCAGGAAAGAAGGCCACCAATATGAAGATCTCATTTTTCTGGTTCAGATGAAAAAAAATTCAGGCAAAACGAACTTCAAACGAGCCCAGAATCGAATTTCAAAAAAAAAAAAAAAATGCCGACGCAACGCTGACATCAGGATTTTTCGCAGTGCATGGTGGAAGCTAATTTATTTAAAAATAAAATATTTAAATAAATTGGTTAAGTCTTAATTACAATATCTAACTAGAAACTTTGACTCTCTACAGAAAAATGTCTGCATCCAATCCACTAGCACGAATCTTGAACACCCATAGACTGACTGGACCAAATTATAAGAATTGGCTCCGAAACTTTAAAATCATTTTGGATTTCAAAAAGTTAACTCATGTATTGGACCAGGACCCTCCCACCTTACCAACTCATCCATTCGCTGAGCAGAGAGCATCTCTGGATAAGAGGACAGACGATGATAACAAGGCTAGATACTACATGTTAGGCTCGATGTCTGTTGAACTTCAGCACCAACATGAAGATATCAGGACTGCTTGCCAAATGTTGGCTCACCTATAGGAGATGTTTAGTAAACAGAGTTGTGCAACCAAGTATCAAGTCACTAAATGACTGTTCAAGGCTAAGATGCGTGATGGGCAGTCAGTCCAAGATTATTGTCTGATGATGATCAAGAACATGGAAGAGCTTGAGAAGCTCTGAGAGAGGTTGGACTTGGATCTGCAAAATGATATAATTCTGCAATCCTTGACTAATGCGTATGGGCAGTTCATCATGAACTACCATATGCATAAACTTCAAAATTCCTTGACTGAACTTATGAACATGCTGGTTACCGTTGAGCTTTCCATGAAAGGTTCTAAAGGCTCAGTGCTTACTATGGAATGGACTTCTTCCAAGAGAAAGTCTTTTGTAAAGAAGAAGTCTATGAAAAAGCAGAAGATGGAAGGAGGAAAGAAGAAAAAGGCAGAGCTGAAGAAGAAGGCCGCTGATAAAGAAAAGTATTTTCATTGCAACAATGACGGCCACTGAAAGCGGAACTGCCCTACTTACCTGGCAACCCTAAAGAAGAAGGAGGTAGGTTCTTTTGGAGGTATGCTCGTTATTGAGTCTAACCTTATGATTTCTTCTGGATCCAGTTGGGTGCTTGACTTCGGTTCTAGTGCTCACTTGTGCACTTCTATGCAGGATCTTGAGGATAGCAGGAGGCTGAGGGATGGTGAGATGATCCTGCACATCAAAAATGGAGCAAGAATTGCTGCCGTGGTCGTGGGAACATACCCTCTTCGACTACCATCTGTTGACTTTCGAGTCATATCCAGTTTGTGAATCCTGTCTTCATGGCAAAATGACTAAGCTTCCTTTTGTAGGACATGGGGAAAGGGCAATGGATCTTCTTGCCCTAGTACATATAGATATGTGTGACCCATTTGATGTGTCGGCTAGAGGCAACTTTATCTACTTTATAACCTTTACCGATGATTCATCAAGGTATGGATATGTGTATCTTATGAGATAGAAGTCTGAAGCTTTTGAAAAGTTTAATGAATTCAGATATGAAGTAGAAAAGCAAACTAAAAAATTCATTAAGGTTCTTCCATCAGATCGAGGAGGTGAATACCTTAGTCAGGATTTTCTAGACTATCTCAAGAAAAATGGCATAGTCTCTCAATGGACTCCACCAGGAACACCTCAACTCAATGGGGTTTCAGAATGGAGGAACCAAACCCTATTAGATATGGTTCGATCCATGATGAGTTTCACAGACCTCCCAGATTTTTTTTAGGGATATTGTTTGTTAACTGCAATATACTTACTGAATAGGATTCCTTCTAAAACCGTTCCTACCACACCATATAAAATATGGCATGGTAAGAAACCGAGTCTGAGTCATCTCAGAATTTGGGGTTGTCCGGCTCATGTCAAAAGACAACAAGCAGACAAGTTAGACTTTAGGTCCTTCAGAGCTCGATTTATAGGATATACTAAAGAGTCATTAGGATATTATTTCTACATTCCAGAAGATCACAATGTGATTGTAAGTCGACATGCCATTTTTCTTGAAAAATAGTTTATTCAAGATGGCGGCATTGGAAAGCAGATCAAGTTTGATGAGAAAATCTCACAAGAGCAACGAGCTAAGGACCAAATGGAACCAAATCAGGTTAAGCCAATCCAGTCACTACCTCCTCTACCTCATAGATCAGAAAGAGTTTTCCATCCTCCTGAGAGGTACTTAGGTACTATTTCAGAGGATGTAGAGAAAATGTTTCTCATAGGTAATGGGGTTCATGGTGATGATCCCAAAATCTATAACGAGGTGATATCAGATATCGACTCCAAGAAATGGTTAGAGATAATGAAGTCAGAAATTGACTCGATGCACTCAGATCAAGTCTGGACCTTGGTAGATCCACCAGAAGGTATAGTACCTATTGGGTGTAAATGGATCTACAAGAGAAAGATTGGTGCAGATGGAAATGTGGAGACATTCAATGTTAGATTAGTGGCAAAAGGTTATAGTCAACATGAAGGCATTGACTATCGGATATCTTTTCGTTAGTTGCTATGCTAAAATCCATCCACACATTGCTTGCTGTTGTAGCCTATTTCGATTATGAAATATGATAAATGGATGTGAAAACGGCATTCTTAAATGGATATCTTGAGGAAGATATCTATATAGAACAGCCGCTAGGTTTCACATCCAGTGATGATGATCACAAGGTTTGCAAGCTGCAAAGGTCCATATATGGACTTAAGCAAGCATCTCAGAGCTGGAATACTCATTTTAATGATGTGATCAAAATATTTGATTTCATCAAAAATGAAGAGGAGCCATGTGTCTTCAAAAAGGTCAGTGATAGCGCTGTTGTCTTCCTCGTATTGTACGTGGATGACATCCTCTTTATTGGGAATGATATTCTCATGTTGACCACAGTTAAAATATGGTTATCTAAAGAATTCTCCATGAAAGATCTAAAAGAAGCATCCTTTATTCTGGGAATTAAGGTCTATAGAGATAGACCAAATCGGATACTAGAACTTTCGCAGAAGATGTACATAGAGGAAGTACTAAAGAGGTTTAGTATGGAAAACTCTAAGAGGGGTTTAGTACCCTTCAGGCATGGCATTCATCTTTCCAAGAAGATGTGCCCTAACACACCTAAGGAAATAGAACGCATGAGCAAGAACCCTTATGCTTCAGCAATAGGGAGCTTTCATGTATGTCATGTTATGTACATGACCTGATATAGCCCATGCTGTGAGTGTCACGAGCAGATATCAGTTAAATCCAGGTGAAGAACATTGAACTTCTGTGAAATGCATCCTTAAGTACTTGAGAAGAACTTAGGATATGTTGTTGGTCTTTGGCAATGAAAAACTCTAAGTCCAGGAGTATACAAACTCAAATTTTATGTCTGATGTAGATGATCGAAAGTCGACATCTGGGAGTCTGTTTGTGTGCAATGGTAGAGCTGTCAGTTGGAAAAGTTTTAAGCAGACAGTGATAGTAGATTCCACCATGGAAGCAGAATACATTGCTGCATTGGAAGCTGCAAAGGAGGCATTCTGGTATAAGAAGTTTGCCGCAGAGATCAGAGTAATGCCATCAGATGCCATTTCTTTGTACTGCGACAATAATGGCGCCATGGCCCTTGCTAAGGAGCCGAGGTCTCACAAAAAATTCAAGCACATCGAGCGGCGATATCACCTCATCCGCGATTACCTCGAGAAGGGTTACGTTGAGGTCAAGAGAGTCGACTCCACAGATAATATGGTAGACCCACTTACAAAGTCGTTGGGCCAGCAGAAAATCAAAGCCTACCTTGAGAAGATGGGACTTAGATTTGTAGCCAATTGGCTTTAGATCAAGTGGGAGTTTGTTAGATATATGTGCCCTAGAAGCTAGAATTGGCTGACACTTGTAATACACTTCTAAGAGCAAAATTGTAATTTTGACTATAATAATAAAATTGATTATTTTCTATCACATAAGTATATTTAGTGTCTATGATACATCCCTTGAGTTAATGGTAATGATAATTCTTATTTTCAAGAGTTGAAAATTTAAGACAAGAATTTTCATTATAACTCATAAAATGCTCCTGATCGTAGGATCATTATGTGGATGGTGATTGATCTGAAAGATTAGTGTACAATCGCTTTTTTATAGTAGATGAGTCTTGAGTCTATGGTGTAGAGACATTGGAGCAAGAGTACAGGTACTCATTAGAGAATGAGAGCACTGAGCGTGACCACCTTGAGTAGTCATAAGAAAGTCTACCTTCTCATCAATGACTAACTTAATGCTGCAGTAGTGTGTTTGGTTCTTTGACCTGAGGTGCATCGACAGTTCACCTTGAGGGTGTTATAGTTTGAATACACCATGACTCAATCTCCTAGCCATTCAGAATCCTGAGGTGTATGTTGGCTATAGCATGTTCATCGTAAGAATTGGATTGCACTAAGATGGAATCTATCTACCTCGATAGAAGAAGAGCAGTCCTATGATGATCGTGAGAATCAAGTCCATAAGTCCATAGCCATGGCAGAGTGTGAAATAATAGAAAGAGTTTCTATTAAGATTTTCACATCGGACTTGAATCGAATGATTAAATCATATGATAGGAATTAGGGTTTGACGAGTTCACCTTAACCCTAATCTGATTCGGGATCAAGATAGAAGAACTTAATCATACAAGTAGCTGCACCGAGAGGTTCATCTTTAGTTTTGATGGATTGCCACCATATACTGCTAGGTGTCACTAGTGGATTTTGGGAGCAATTAGAATGATTTAGATGATCGATCATTCTAAGTTGTTTGAATCAGAAGAGTTCTAATCCATCGAAAGGAGTTTCGATGATGTTGATGATGGAGATCACTACATATCCCATTACCATATAGAACTAAATCTAATTGGATCACACAAACAAGAATTTGGATCTGGATATCATCAATTGGACTAACCCAGTTCAATTAATTTGAATTAGATTCAATTAGGTTCAAGAAAATCATGCTAGCACACGATTGAACCTAACATTCTCCTTTTTCTTATCATAAAAGTTATTTCAACTGAGCTAAATGAGTTTGTGCTCACTCAGGTACCTTTACCTGGTCTGACTGGAGCTTGTCTAGGTTAGAAAAGGGTTGTCTTAATTTATGATATAAATTTAAGACAACATCTACTATTTTTCGTCACCTGCTAATTCTTGTCCTTTGACTTTGATCAAACATTGACTTTTGATCCTTGGACATCTACCCATGTGTCATGCACTTATTAGAGAGCAGATAGGGGCTTGTCCCCTCTTTGAAAATTGGAAAGAAAGGGGCGCATGCCTAGGATGGCATGCGCCCATGGATAGGGATGCCTAGAGTCCCATACGGATGGGATTCCATGTTGCTTCTTGGATTCAAACTAGGTTACCCTCATCTATAGACTTTGACCAATCTTAGGTGCCATCTATGGATGAATCTATGAGTTTCTCATCTAATTGGATAAGGTGATGTCATCCTATCAATCAAATTTAGATCTGATTAAACGAAGCAACGTGATTGGTCGGGTGATGTGGCACTACATGGCGTAGTAGGGTCTATATAAAGATCTTTCTGTGCCCACTTTTTCAAGAGTTTCTCTTAGCCCATGCCCCAAGACTGCTCCTCTCCCTCCTCCATGCCACCTTTTTGATCCTCTCTCTCCTCTCCACGTTCAAGGTAGTTGGGCTTCAGATTAGTGTGAGTCAGGCAAGAAAAGGCTGACGAAAAAGGAAGAAGGCAGCACTGCTGCAGAGACGACGGGTGATCTTCAGAAGGAGTTTTGAAGATCCTCCAAATCAAATTCAGATATGACTTTTGGAGAAAATAAAGAGAAGAAGAAGATCTCCAGATTCAGTCCGAGTGGATATCAGTAGAGGCCAGGTGCTTGCGTGGCTAGATTCAGAACCTCAGACAATCAACAAAATCATCAATGGGTAATCGGATTACCCATATCAAGATAAAAGTAATTTAGATTTAATTTAATTTAATTTTTTTATTTATCAGATCATAAAATCAAATTTGAAAAGTGTCAGATCTAATTAGGATCTAAGAGATAATTTTTGAAATATACCTCTCGATCCAATTAGATCTGAACGAACCTGACCCAAAAAATTCAGGATTTTCCTTCAGAGACATGATTCACAAGTTCTTAATGATTCATAATTATAAGGATTAAAGAGCTTTTCTTTATATAGCTTGTTAATCCTGGTCTCACTAATATGACCAAGTCAATAATGCCAAAGTAAAATATTATTTATGTTTTCTCTCTTACGTTTCATCAACATAAAAAATATTGTCATCCAAACATAGAGTCAATAAGCCATTGTTAAAAATGCCAGAACATATTATTTTATTAGAATATTTGATTGAGCAACCATTGCTCGTTACATCAAGACTATAATCTTATTTTAATAACAAGGGTATAGATACAATATTTCTACTGATCTTAGGCATATAATAATAATTTGTCAGCTTTAAGATCTTTCCAGAAGGTAACTTCAATATATTTGTTCTTACAGCTTCCGTTTGGATGGACTCTCCTCCAGTGCCATAGAGCTCGAAGTCACCTTTATTCAAACTCCTAATTTTTTGTAGCCCCTGCAATGATTTGCAGATATGAAAACTACAGTCGGTATCCAATACCCAAGAGTTTGAAATGAAAGGATTTAGTGATAAAATTATATGTATCTCATACATACCTTTTGGTGCAACATTTGCACTAGTCTTCATAGTTGTAAGGTAAGCCTTGCAATTTCTCTTCTAATGACCTGCTTTGCTGCAGTGAAAATAGGTCGTCTATCCAGAGGCTTTCTTCTCCTTCTTCTTCTTATTTATGCCACCTTTAGGATTCAGCCTTCTTTTAGAACCATTTTTTTCTACCTTCCCCTTGGAGATTCCATCTATAAGAAGAAGAGGAGTCTTATCCTTCTTGATATGGCTCTCTACTATTTTAAGCATATTTAATAGCTCAGGCAAGAAAGTATTTAGTTTGTTCATGTGATAGTTCACGACAAACTGAGAAAATAATTTTGAAAGTGATTGTAGGATTAGATCCTAACTCAACTCTCCATCCATGATAAAATCTAATTAACTTAATCGAGTGATTAGGTCAATTACCATCAGAACATGATTTTGCATGGATGAACCCTCTGCTATCCTGACATGAAATAACTGCTTAGATATCTCATATCTAGTAGTCCTACTCTGCTCTCCATAAAGTTCTTTTAGATTGAGCAATATAGATTGAGGATCCATGCCATCACGTTGCCTCTATAACTCGTTACTCATGAAGGCAAATATGATGCACTTGATAGTAAGAGAATCATTTTGCCACATCTTGTATGTGGACTTTTCTTCCTCTATAGCATCTTCTGCTAATGACTCAAGATCAGGGACATCAAGAATATAGGAGAGTTTTTCTTGATTGAGTATTATTTTTAGGTTTCTCAGCCAATCCACATAGTTAGGACCGATCAACTTATTTGAATTCAAAATTGAACATAGTGAAAGTGAAGAAACCATTTATTCTACATAATAAAGAATATTATATAAGCAAATAACTCATGATGACATACACAATTAAATTAGAACTTTAATTTAATTATATCTCTCACTATTTTATCGAATATCATAACCCTCAAATATGATAATTAAGAAAATCTAATTATTTTCTTAATGGGATTGAGATTCTAATTCCTTATAAAAAAGTCTTGTGGTTGCACAACAAACTTTTTTATAAGTTCAAAGGTAGGCAACTCTTTTCAATTGCATCTCATATAATTCTCAATATATTCTTGGCCTCTAAAATATTAATAGCCTTGTGTTAGCATAACAAACTATAATATTTTAGTTAAGCAAGACCCTTCATTTCTATATAGTAATAATGAAATATAACTGTCCTTGTGGTTACACAATAAAGCGGTATATCCAAAATGCCGTAAGTATCATTATGCACTAGATTAATATTACATCAGTTTCATAATCGATCTTGTGGTTGCACAACAAACCTAATATGGTTTATGATATAATAATGAACTAGCATGAAGAAAGGCCTTTAATGTAGTGAATCAAAAGAATCCATCTGTCAAGTTGGCTCGGTCCACCATCGAGCTAGCTCAACAATGTCTGACCCAAGCATCGCTTTCTATCCGTTTGAGAGAGCTGGCTTGAATCAGCCTCGAGCCAGCTTGATCTCATCCTAAGTTGGCTTGCTGTGTATCCGAGTTGGCTCGATTGCATATCAGATCCAAATTTTAATAGCAATGCCTGAGCACCTAATTTAGAATTAAATCAATCGAATCGATCAGATAAGTGGAAGAGAGGCAGGGTCCTTCTATTGCTTTTCTTAGACACCAATGAATTGATCAAGTTAGAGGATGAAATCAATTAAAAATCACATTCTCTTTACCAATCATGAACCACTTTCTTAGACACCGATTGATTAATTTTACATCCAAATTGGTTTTGCTATCGGTTGATTGCACTACAACTTAATATAATTTTATAGAGGGCTTTAATTAGTCTCTATGCACATTCTAATTCATATAACATATATGAATTAAACATATCAATCATATTAGCATACATCATCACTCTAGGACAACCATCATCACATAGTGAATATTTGTCACTATGCCAGGACAATCTTACAGAATGATATACGTCATAATCTAATTATGAATAACTAAACATGATCACATTACATTAAAAACATGCTAAAATTTCAAATATGATCATGTCATATTGATAATTTTGCCATTAAATCATAAACATAACAACATATGATTTAGTCTAATAAGGTTTACTCTGGTACCACTGTTGGGTTTGGTGTGCAAAGCAGAAGCATGGATTTTCAAAAAAAAAAATAAATCATATAACCAAACCCAAAATCTAGAACCACCTTATTAGAATTTAAATCATATAATATATATTTATAACATAAATAAAGGTATTGGAATATACCTCTAATCGCTAAACTTCAACTTGACCTTGATCACCAGTAACAGTTCATCAGGGGTTCCACTAGGTGCCCACATATTCACCCTCCAACGTTGATCCATACTAAAATTTGATCAAAACACTAGCATCTTTATTTATTTTAATTAAAATTCTTATGATAAGAACTTTAATTATTTAGGTAGAACCTTCCATAGCCTTTGCTGTCATCCTTCTTTCCTATCCTTTCTTATTTTTCTTCTTTTTTTTCTTGTCTTTCTTTGCAAGCTTTCTAAGCCCTTATCCTAAAGCAAACCTTTTGTTTAAGACTTGTCGAAGGAAGAAAGAAAATTGGACAACTATGGAGAGTGGTTAGAAAGAAAGAATTCTCAAAATCCCCTTGACACTACGGAGTGTGCCCCTATTTATAATATACGTAGGGCACCTCCATAATTTTCTTATGTCTATTCCCATTTAAAATCTCTCACCCATCAACCTATCTCATATTCCTTTAGAAGAAATCATCATACGGAATATATAGAATTAATACGAAGAGGTGCCTTAAAGCAGAAGGACTCTTCATAAAATTTCTACGTAAGTTTCTTTCGAAGAGTCATAAGACTTCAATATGTGGCACCATAAATCAAGGGATGAGATCAGACTTAGAGGCCATCTAATGGCCTTCAAAAGGTGCACCAAACAATAGGTGGGCATGGAGATAAGGCATGGAAAAATCAAAAGGCCAAAGGGCCTTTGACTTGGTCAAAGTGGCGCCTACAAGCAAGGGGGTGGCAAAGACTCTTTGGTTATCTAAAAACCTGATAACCAATGAAGAGAATAACTAGTAGAAGGAGTCTTCTATTCTCTCTCTTCATCTAAAATCATGTAACAAAATTTACGTGAAAAAAAAAACTAAGGAAGACTTTGGCGTCAAAACATATCTATGCGCCACATGTCCCTAGCACATGGACCAAATCCCATGTGCCAAAGAAAGAGAGTCTCTAGTGCATGGGTGGCTTATTTATAACACCCAATCCCATGGTTAGTAAGCCAAGGTTCAATCTAATCAATTAGCCAAATTTGATTTGACTCAAATTGGATTTAATTAGCCCAAATTGGAACCTGATTCAAATCTGATTCGAATCTACGTGCTAGGGTTTGCAATATGTGCTAGCATATTCAACCTACAAACATGATCTAATCCAATTAGACCCTTGATCAATTTTCTTTGTATGTGACCTATTGGGTTCCACATCTAGCTAGCAGTAGATCCAGATGCAATTTGACCTAATTTGGTTAGAACTTAATCAAATCGATTTAGATCAAAACTTGCTAACCTAATTTGATCAATTAGAACTCTTTCTAATTAATAATTAAATTAAACTCTTAAATTTGATTAAACCCATAAGATAAGATTGATGTCTAGCAATGTATCATGTCTACTTGGAAGATATTGAATTTTGGTGAAAAAATCAAAAGTATCCTTCAGTGGAAAGTTACCGTGCAATAGGATCCTTCAATCACCCTGCATCTCGAATATGATTATGGATATGGAATCATGTCAAAACCATTTTCATATTCATTTTACTTCTAATTATATGATGATGATTTGATTAATGAAATATTAAAAATTATTTCTAATTTTCATCATGCTTTGATCAAAATCTTCCTGAACCATCATTCGATTGAAGCAAGTAGAATGCAATCTCCTCTTACTAGGAGTGATCGATTTTTTGTTGACCTACTCATAACCTTCATATATAATCCACCATATTCAGATCATCCCGTACATGTCAAAGCCATGAATGAGTATGAACTAGAACATGGATTCATGCATATAAGGTTCTATGGTAGTCTCAGGTCAAAAAATTACATGCACAACTCTCACTATGAGAACCATCTATTGACATGTAGATAAGACTCTATTAGATGTTCTCGAATTGGATCAATTTAGTGAACTCATTATCTAATGAGCATCCACATCCTTATATTAGTGTCATACGCAAGTGATAGTAAGATCAATCATCCTTACATCAAGCATACATAGGATGTGCTAGTCTTTCCGAAAATATTGATCCCCAACTCAATGTTCTATCGACCAAAAATATTTTAGATTAAGATTTTAAGATTTTAGGTCTCACAAGTATGATAACATCATAAGCCTAAAATCATAGTCCTTATTTATGAAATTCATCATAATCTTACATAAATAATTAAGATGCATCATACGATGAAATAAAATACCTTTATTTATTTAAAAATATCATTACATGAGTTTGGAAGATAAAAGAATAGCCCATCAAAATACAAATTTTGATTGACTTGAGGGCATATTCCTTTCACTTTGATTGGTGTCAGGTTACATGGCCTTAGAGGAAGGTCTTCTATAGCTATTCATAGGTATAATAATATTTATTTAAATATTTAATTAGTACTATATTCTTATAATATTTGTTGTTTGTAGGCTATTTTTGATTTTATTGATTTTGAGCATGATCGTGTGCGGCGAGCTATAGATGATCATTTATGCTCATATTTCAAGAAGTACCTACATCACATTTATCACCACTAGTATGCTATAGTGCACGACCAGGGGGTGGAGGCAGCGCGATAGCGGCCATATGATAACATCACTATGGAGGATTGGACTGTGATATGCCGCACATATGAGGATCCAACATATCAAGTAATTTTTTTATTTAAAATTTTATAATTAAATATTATTTATTTTTAAATTTAATTATTTATTGACTAATTTGAATGTTAACTATGTAGGATCAATATGCCAAAAATGCCGTAAATCGAGCGAGACAGACAGTCTCGCATTATGGGGGTTCGAGGCCATTCGTTCGCCATATAAAGTAGATGGTAAGTAATTTTTATTTATCATATATTAACTCTTTAACTTTTTAAAATTTTTTATTAATTATTCTTAAATTATAGAGAGATGTAGAGAGTGGCAAGCTTCCTGGTAGGATCGAGATCCACCAACGGACATATCAGCAACGGTCAGGAGGCTGGACGATCGGGAGCCAGGAGCTTTATGTAAGTTTTTTCAACTATTTTTTCATTTATATTTTGATTTTTAGTATAAATTTAGAAAAACTATAAATTTAATTTTTAGAATCGTATGATAGACATTAGATTCTAGCCTACCCCAGAAGGCTCGACTGCACTCTAGATGATGAGATCTATGATTGGATGCTTGGCACGAGATCCTGTTATGTTAGGAGGCTAGGGCATGGGATCAGAGCTCCTCCATCTTCACGTCTGTCCATGGCTGACATCCATGCTATCTATGATGTCTGGTTGACTGAAATATAGAGATAGACTGCTGAGGATCGATAGTGGACTACTGAGTTGATTGCACACATCGATAAGTATCAGCTATTCCAGATGTAGATGATGGAGTGAATGGTACAAATGGAGCAGATGATGCACATGATGAGGCAGCAACAACAGATCGATCCGAGTTTCTCTGAGCACTCTCCTCCTTCTTCAACCCATTCTCCTTCTTCAGATATTATCGGTGCTTGATGCCCAACTGCCTATCTCTGTATATTTTTATTTTGAATATTTTATATTTAAAAAATACTTTCTATAATTATATTTTTATATAATGAAATGAAATTTATTTATGGATATGAATGAAATGATGAAATTTATTTATAGATGAAATGATAAAATTTTTTATAATTTTTTTTTATTTTTTTATAAAATTATAATAATTAATATAAAAATATAAAAAATATTTTTTTAATAATTTTTAAAAATTTAATTTATGATGGAATTATTTGAGATGGATATTTTTTCATCATAAATAATAATTATCCATGATGAAAATAATCTATTATAAATAATTAATTCTCTATGATGGAAATTTTTCATCATAAATAATTATTTATCTATGATGGAAATAATCCATTGTAAATAATAAATTATCTATGATGGAAATAATCCATCGTAAATACTAAATTATATATGATAGAAATAATTCATCATAAATAATAAATTATCTATGATAGAAATAATCCACCGTAGATAATTACTTATTTATGATGGATTATTTTATCAAAAAAAATATTATTCACAATAGAAAATAAAATTTTTTTGTCATAAATAATTTCATCATAGATAAATTAAATGAATAAAAAAAAAATTTTGATGAAAATTTTTTTATCATAAAAAAATGTTATTAGCGATGAAAATTCTATTTTCGTGGCTAATTATTATCTACGATCCCATTTTTTTATGATGAACTATTAGCAACAAAAATTTCATCACTAATAATTATTAGCAATGAAAATTTATTATTTATGATGAAATTTTTGCATCGCAAAAAATCTATTTTATTGTAGTGATTCCTATCTTATTTTATCCAAAGTTATTGTATATACTGATCATACAGTTCTAAAGTATCTCCTTGCCAATTAAGATGCAAAACCCAAATTGATCAGGTAGATTCTTTTACTATAAGAGTATGATTTGGAGATCAAAGATAAGAAAGGCATAAAAAATTCAGTTGCTGATCATCTTTCAAGGCTGGAAAATGTCATAAAAAAGGATTTAGATATTTTTCCTATCAAGGAAGAATTCCTAGATGAGCGCCTTTATGCTATATCAGGTAGAACATTTCCATGATATACTGATATTGTTAACTACCTAGTTGGTAAGGTTCTTTCACTTGATCTTTCTTTTCAATAAAAGAAGAGATTCTTATCTATTGTTAAATATTATTTTTGGGATGAACCCTTCTGGTATAAGTGGTATACAGACTAGGTCATTAGAAGATGCATCTCGAAGAAAGAGATGAAGAAAATTCTACACCATTGTTATGATCAAAAGGTAGGAGGATATTTTGACCCAACTAGGATAGCTTATAAGGTTCTTCAATCAGGTTTCTATTGGCCCTCTCTATTTAAAGATGCTCATTCTTATGTCTTTCATGTGATTATTGTCAAAGAACTGAAAATCTTTTTAGGAGACATGAAATGCCTTCAAATAATATTCTTGTATGTAAAATTTTTAATATTTGGGATATTGATTTTATATAATTTTTTTCTAGTTCTTTTCAAATCAATATATTTTTGTGGTTGTAGATTATGTTTCAAAATGGACAGAAGCAGTAGCTTTTCCAACTCATGATGCTAAGATAGTTGTTAAATTTTTGAAAAAGCATATTTTTACATGTTTTGAAACTTCTAGAGCAATCATTAGTGATGGAGGTACATACTTTTATAATAAATAATTTAAAAATTTATTAAGCAAATATGGTGTCACTCACAAGATAGCTACCCCATATCATCCACAAACTAGTGGTTAAGTAGAGATGTCTAATAGGAAATTAAAAAAAATTTAAAAAAAGAGTAAGTGCATCTGGGAAAGCTTTGTTCTTAAAATTAGATGATGCATTATGGGCATATAAGACTGCATATAAAACATCCATCGGTATGTTCTTATATAGGCTACTCTTTGGTAAAGCATGCTATCTCTCTCTGTTGAGCTAGAACATAAAGCATATTGAGCTATGAAAATTTTTAACTTTGATATACAAGATGCAGGAAAGAATAGGTTGATATTGTTAAATGAGATGGATGAATTTCGCCATGATGCCATGAGAATGCAGGGATCTACAAAGAACATACTAAAAAATGGCATGATAACCATATTATAAAAAAAGAATTTCATGAGGGATAACAAGTTCTCCTGTATGGTTCATGGCTATATTTATTTTTAGGAAAGTTAAAATCAAGATGGATAGGTCTCTATACAATTACTAAAGTTTTTCCACATGGAGCAGTGGAGATCTCTAATGAATCAAAAGGTACTTTCAAGATAAATGGTCATAGGCTGAAGCATTACATTGGTGAAAGTTTTGAAAGAGAGAAGGAAACCCTTCAATTGCAAGACCCAGCTTAGAGCTTCAAGAAAGTTAAGCTGAAGACTATAAATCAAAACTATTAGATAGGTTGTTTTTTTTTTTTTTTTATAGTTTTGATCCTTTTCTTTTTCCATAGTTTTTTATTACTCTTTTATGGCTTTGGTATTTTTAATTTTGTAGATAAAACGAAAGGAGAGCTCAAGCTAGTTTGCAAAATTTCAAAGAACCAGTTTGGACTGAATCAGGTATATTCTTTCTTATTCCTTATAATTTTCCTTATTGCACCCTTTACTTTTCCTTTCTCCATTGATACAATGTTGATTAAGTTGGAAGGTAGAAAAAAGTTTTATAAAAAAATAATTAAAATTTTTAAAAATTAAATTTAAATAATTTGAAAAAATAAAAATAAACTATGTATCAAGAAAGAAAATCTTGAGCAAGATAGACTAGGAGGAGCAATAAAATTAGAAAGTTTTTACTAATAAATGTAGCGAGTTAAGAAGTAGATTAGTTGGTCAGACTTTTAGTAGTCTACTTAGATTATTTAAAGACTATTAGCACTTCTAATTGTACATGCACACTAATAAGATAAAGTAGGTATTGATTATAAGACCAATTGAGAATTCAATTAATACTAAAAAATTGATGATTAATATACCTTCTAATCAAAGAAACCTAAATTTGAGAAAAGAGCTACCTACCTATAAAATAAAAATGCAAAACACAGAGGATATATGGATTGCTTGAAGCTTAGTAACTGGGTCTCTGCACCTAAGTCAAGTGTAAAGATTCACGTCAAATGGTGGAGGAAAAGCCAGGATGCTCAGCATAATGATGCAAAAAAAAAAAAAGAGGTAGTATGAAAGCTACCTTAATTCTTGTGTTTAACTTGAGAGTGTATAGAAAATTAACTAAAATAGATGATAAGACAAGATACTTTTGTTTTTTAAATTAACATCCAAATGCTAAGTTAGTCTTCACAAATACAAGTGCTGTAGATCTTTAGATATACTCTAAGAAAGTTTCTGATTATACTGACTGCAAAAATTTACTTTTAAAACTTAAAACTTAGTTAGTGGTACTTTCTAATTTTTTTTTATCATTAATTCTAGATCTATTTTTTATGATTGAGGATTTATTAAAATATGGTGATGAATTAATATTAATAAAGCAATGCTAAGGAACTAGCAATGACTAAGTTAGAGGGTATGATAAGTGGTATAAATATACTAATAAAAATATTAAATTATAAAATAAATTATTTTATTTTTTAGAAATTAATATTTTTATTTATTTTTGATAGGAAAAATGGTTACCAATGAGAAGATCTTAATTTTTTGATTTAAAATAAATAAATTTGAAGCAAAACGGACTTCAATTGGCCCTAGAATCAATTTTCAAAGAAAAAATAAAAAAAATTAATTAAAGTTGGCTAGACTAGATCAAATCGATTTAGAAAACTGGCTTAGTCGGCCTAGCTCGACTGCAACAGACCACCCACCTAAACTACCCAGCCCGTTGATGCTGTAATGACGTTAGAAAACATCGCGACGTATGGTGAACCGCTATAGTGCGAGGGCTAGGGGCAAAGATGGTATTTCACCTGATGTTGTAGCTTCTGATTGGTCTTGATTGGTGCGGTCTATAGGAAGACCCGATCTAGATTGGCTTATAAGGGAGGATGGTTGGGATTGAAGCATGCTCGGACAGCTGAAGCAGCTGCCGATGAAGATCTAATGGCGATGATGAAATCCATTTTTAATTAAGCTACAGAAGCCTCCTTCAGTGCAATCTGACAGTCAAGAATCGATCATCAAGATGATCCAATGGTTGCTATTTATTCCAACTTGATTTGGGAGATTTGAAGGGATTTTAGGGTCATTTGATGCCTATCCAACGACCAAAAATGATCAGGGCTCTATTTGAGTTGTTCCAGGAGTTTTAATCTTGATTCCTTTTGGATTTCCTATCGAAGATCATCTTTTAGCCTATTTAAAGGCCTGCTATTAAGAGAAATAGAACAGAGCTATAAAGTAGAATATTTTTTTAAAAGAAAAGAAGAAGAGGAGAAGAGGAGAGCAAAAGAGCAGAACAGAGAGGGAGAAATAGAGAGAAGGAGAGTTCTTATTCTTTTATTTTTCTTTCTTCTTTCTTTATTTTCTTTTCTTTCTTCCATCTTTTATCACCTAGCACAAGTAGTAGCTCTCTTCTTCATCAAGTTCTCCATGCCAAGCGCAACGGACAACAAAATTTAGCAACAAGCAGTCTACTGTTTGGATTTTCTTATGCCTTTTATTTTATTTGCTATTTTTATTTTATTTATCATGAACTAAATTTCTTTTACTAAGGCTAAGGTGTAGCCACTTTTTTGATATAATATTCAGTATGATTTGATTTTAGTATTATTTTGTTCATGAAGAGTATATAAATCTATGCTTAATGCTTTTAGATTACTAGCCATCTTCTAATTGATTTGATGGACATAGATGATACAAACCAAAGCTTCTTGATTTATATACCTTGTATTTTTGAATCAAATTAAGATTCATATGCATGCGAAAATTTTAGTGCACTTTGGACACAACATATTTTAACTAGTGGATTTCATAAAAATTAATGTATCAATATTTATTTAAATTATGTTTGGATCAAAAGATAATTAATAAATATTGATAGTTTTACTATGCCAGGACCAAAAGATAGTGAATATCCTAGGAGACTCTACCATCACATGAAACAAAATTATCCTAATTTGCATGATTACTTGAATATTTTATTGATTGAGTTGGTAAATCGACTACCTTAGTATCCTACTGCTCTTGAATTCAACCCTAATAATTATATCCTTTTTATCTTCTTACAATTTATTAATTATTTCTTTATTTCTACTTATTTTTTTTACTTCTTATAAATCAATTCTCTAAATAAAGTCTAGGAAAGAGTTTTTCAGTACTTATTTTTCAATCATCTAGGGATGATACTCTACTCACATACTTTATTACTTGATCGACTGGTGCACTTACCATAGCGATAGATTTGCATGCATAAGTTTTTAAAAAGTTAAAGAAAATGAGTAATTCTTTGAATAAAAAATCAACCAAGTTTTTTCCATTGGAGCTCTTCGGATAGATAGTACTTCTTTGAATTATACTCCCTAAAGGCTTGTTTTGAAACTTGGTGCAAGCGATTGATTTTAGTAGAGGCTATTGCATAATTACTCTTTGACTTTTGAAGTTTATCTTTAGTCTTCTTTAAATCTTTGTCGGCTTTGCGAATTTCTGTCTTTAAAGGTTTTATATGAGCCTTTTAGGGAATAGCCTACGATTATGGGGCAGCTTCGCCCATGACTGAGCTCGGTGGTAGAACTAAACCATACTCCATTTCATGGATACATTGCAACACACAAATTTATGGAAAAGTTCAATTTCATTGCTCAAGAAAGATTTTAAGTACATGTAGAATAAAAGAAAAAGAAATGTACAATTAGAAGAGGTCTTCGACCTCTGGCTTGGAGATCGTGGGAGAGCTCAATCCAGCCTTGATAGGTGTCGGCTCCTTGGTGGGCTTAGGAACGTCGACAATAGGTCTGATGGAAGGAAGATCGACTCCAGTTGTGGAGGGCTCAGATTTGTTATCAGAAAGATCCTTCGGTTCATCCTTCAGGAAGCCAAGGTCCAGTTCAGGATATCTTTCGGTGATCCTCTATTGATAGATTTTGAAACCCTTGCTAAAGGCTTCTTTGACAAATTCGATCTTGATATCTTCAAGTTCTTTCGAAGCCTTAAATTCCGCCATAGCCTGCTTCTTAGCCTCGGTCACCCTCTTTTCCCCTTCAAAAATCTTGACCTTAGCCTTCTTCCTTCTCTTTATTTCTGAAGCCAGGTTGGTCTCTAGAGTGTTCTTTTTTTTTGCCGAAGTTTGCTCTTCCTTTCTGAGTGCTTTCCTGAGATGCTCGACTTTGGCAGAGTCTTCCTTGAGCATGTCCTTGAGACGCACAATCTCGGCTTTGGATTCTTGAGCTCTTATTTTGGCAGCTTCAACTTCCTTGACAGCTTTTGAAGCCTCAGTCTTGTGGATGTTGATCGCCTCAATATTGGCAAATAGATGGTGGCCCAACTATAAACACCAAAGTTAGTTTTGGCACTAAAATATATATATGAATGAACTTGGGGGAATGATAAGGCAATTAACTCAAGAAAAGCTATGAATGATTCCTTCTTCCAATCTTGGATGCCCGTCTAAAGGATCCTCTCGATCACATGTGGTAAAATGCACCCCTCCATGAGTGGTCGGACGACCCTCTAGCTGTCAAAGGAAGCCCGCTCCAAATTGATGTTATTATCGCTAGACTCTTTATAGTTCTTTGGTGACCAAACTTTCTTGATAGCCAACTTCTTTCTTTTCTCCACCTCCTTGTTCTCAGTAGGAGGTACTGGAACGGCGGCCTCTATCGGTGAGCTCAGAACCAGTAGAACTACTTCGACCTTTGGAATGAAGGTCGTCGGAGCTAGAATGGCTAAGTTGGGCTCCCTAATTTTGACCCATTTGGATGTCTCCCTTGGGTCGGTGCCTTTTCTTTTCTAGGCCCAACTCTTCTTTTGCAGTCATTTGAGTTCATCTGGAGTCATTTCTATGAAAGTAAATGAGCCAAGGTTAGATAAAAATAAGAAGACGAAGAAAATGCAAAGTTGATACCTTCAGGGTTAATAGGGCTTAAACCAAGGTTGTAAAGGATCGAATCATCTATCAGGATCAGTAAAGAAGCTTTGTAGTTCTTCAAAATTTTAACAGAGTTAAGGTCCTCCCGCTCCAACCCTAGGGCCTTGCGTATAGATTTCCTAAGCCGACCCCAGTGGGGAGGTTCCTACTCAAGTGAAAGGTTAGACACAAAGAAGAAATTCTCCTTCCAATTGTGAATGGAGAAAGGGGCATGCTTTATTAATCATTTCTTGCTGAACTGGGCAAAATATACCATCAATTCTTAGCAGTGAGATGGTGTTTGTGTTAGATATGTGTGCCCTAGAAGCTAGAATTGGCTGATACTTGTAATACACTTCTAGGGGCAATATTGTAATTTTGACTATAAATAATAAAATGGGTTATTTTCTATCACATAGGTGTATTTAGTGTCTGTGATACATACTTTGAGTTAATGGTAATGATAATTCTTATTTTCAAGAGTTAAAAATTTAAGACAAGAATTTTCATTATTAACTCATAAAATGCTTCTGACCATAGGATCATCATAAGGATGGTGATTGATTCGAATGGTTAGTGTACAATCGCTTCTTTATAGTAGATGAGTTTTGAGTTTATGGTATAGAGACACTAGAGCGAGAGTACAGATACTCATTAGAGAATGAGGGCACTGAGCGTGATCACCTCGAGTAGTCATAAGGAAGTCTACCTTCTTGTTGATGACTGACTTGATGCTGCAGTGGTGTGTCTGGTTCTAGACTTGAGGTGCATCAACAGCTTACCTTGAGGGTGTTATAGTTTGACTATACCATGACTCAGTCTCCTAGCCATTTGGAATCTTGAGGTGTATGTTGGCTATAGCATGTTCATTGTAGGAATTAGATTGCACTAAGATGGAATCTATCTACCCGGTGGAAGAGGAGCAGCCTTATGATGATCATAAGAATCAAGTCCATAAGCCCATGGCCAAGGCAGAGAGTGAAATAATAGAAAGAGTTTCTATTAAGATTTTCACATTGGATTTGAATCGAATGATTAAATCATATGATAGGAATTAGGGTTTGACAAGTTCACCTTAACCCTAATCTGATCGGGGCTCAAGACAGAAGAACTTAATCACACAAGTAGCTGCACCAAGAGGTTCATTTTCAATTTTGATGGATTGCCACCATATACTGCTAGGTGTCACTGGTGGATTTTGGGAGCAATTAGAATGATTTAGATGATCGATCATTCTAAGTTGTCTGAATCAGAAGAGTTCTGATCCATCGAAAGGAGTTTCAATGATGTTGATGATGGAGATCACTACATATCCCATTACCATACAGAACTAAACCTAACTGGATCACATAAATAAGAGTTTGGATCTAGATATTATCAATTAGACTAACCCAGTTTAGTTGATTTGAATTAGATTCAATTAGGTTTAAGAAAATTGTGCTAGCACACGATTGAACCTAACATTCTCCTTTTTCTATCATTAAAAATAATCTCGATTGAGCCAAATAAGTTTATGCTCACTTAGGTACCTTTACCTGGTCTGACTAAAGCTTGTCCAAGTTAGAAAAGGGTTGTCTTAATTTATGAGATTAATTTGAGACAACACCTACCATTTTCTGTCATTTGCTAATTCTTGTACTTTGACTTGGTCAAACGTTGATCTTTGACCCTTAGACATCTGCCCATGTGTCATGCACTTATTAGAGAGTAGATAGGAGCTTGTCCCCTCTCTGAAAATTGGAAAGAAGAGGGTGCATGCCTAGGATGGCGTGCGCCTATGGATAGGGACGCTTGGAGTCCCATACGGATGGGACTCCAGGTTGCTTCTTGGATTCAAACTAGGTGACCCTCACCTATAGACTTTGACCAGCCTTAGGCGCAACCTTAGGATGAATCTATGGGTCTCTCATCTGATTAGATCAGGTGATATCATTTCATCAATCAAATTTAGATATGATTAAACGAAGTAACGTGATTAGCCGGGATGATGTGGCACTGCATGGCGCAGTAGGGTCTATATAAAGACCTATCTGCACCCACTTTTTCAAGAGTTCCTCTTAGCCCATGCCCCAAGATTGCTCCTCTCCCTCCTCCATCCCACCTTTTTGATCCTCTCTCTCTTCTCCATGCCCAAGGCAGTTGGACTTCAGATTAGTGCGAGTCAGGCAAGAAAAGGTTGACGAAAAAAGAAGAAGACAACACTGCTGCAGAGACGACAGATGATCTTCAGAAGGAGTTTTGAAGATCCTTCAAATCAGATCCAAATTTAATTTTTGGAGAAAAGAAAGAGAAAGAGAAGATCTTCAGATCCAGCCCAAGTGGATATCGATAGAGGCCAGACGCTTGCGTGGCTAGATCCAGAACCTCAGGGCTTCAGCACGATCATCAATGGATAATCAGATTACCCAAAATCAAGGTAAAATTAATTAGATTTAATTTAATTTAATTTTTTTATTTATCAAATCATAAAATTAGATTTGAAAAGTATCAGATCTAATTAAGATCTAAGAGGTAATTTTTGAAATATGCCTCTCGATCCAATCAGATCTGAACGAATCTGATCCAAAAAATTCAGAATTTTTCTTTAACTGGTATTAGAGCCAGGTTGTTATAAAATTTATTTAGATCTAATTTAATCTAATAAATTTATAATTTTAAATATCACATGAGATGTGATTAGATCTAAAGTTAAAAAATTAAAATTAATTAATCTAGATCTAATGTGTATGAGATATATAACTAGACTAGGAATAGAATTATTCTATATGTAGTCTAGTATAATCATAATTTTTATTTAATTAAATATAATTTTAAAATTTATTTATTCATTATTTTCTAATTTTATAAATGTTATAATCAGATCTAAAAATAAAAATTAAATTAAATTAATTTATTCATATGAGATATGATAGTTGCATGTTTAGACTAGTTGTAGAATAGTTCTACAAATAGGTCTAGATTAAATTTTATTTGATGAGATCAAATTTAAATTTAATTTTTTTAGATGATTATGAGATAAGTTTGATCTGAAAACATGCATGTATGATACATGAGATGTATGTAAAATATATTTTAATTAGATTAATTTTCTTATATGAGATATATGCTTAAATCTAATTAATTTTTGTAGATTAGTTATATTTCTGATTAAGGCGTTCCCCTTGGCTGTCTGATCATAAGAATAAAGTAGGGCTTAAAGACCCTCTCCTTCCATTCGATGGGATGTTCTTATAATATGTAGGGGTGCTATGTGTTCGTCTTTAATCAGAAATTGAAAACTTACTTTCTACAAAATTCTAGATCCTGAAACTCTAGGATCTTATTTGCATGTTTTGTTTTTGAACCCTAAACTTAATTAAGAATTAAGAATATGAAATATATTGGTCTAAAATTGAGAATTTTTAGATCTAAGACATGTTCGTAAAATTGGGTTCGAGCTTGGGTAGCTCAATTAGGTCTAGCGGTTGATCAAACCAAATCAAGAGTTGGTTAGATAGGATCAATAGTGCTTAAATTGACCAGCCTAATAGGATTAAGTTTAGGTCAAGATCGAGTCACGTGAGTGATCGATCAAGCTAAGACCTAATTAGACTCAGTGGTTAGAGTTTGGATTGTAGGCTAACCCAATTGGTTCTGGCTCAACAATTTGGTGTCTAAGGTAAGTTTGGCAGATACGACCGACTGATTTTTAATTGGGAGCTACTTGACTCAAATGTATTCTTGTTGAGTTAATGGCATATCCCTTCCACCGGTCTCACTTATCTGACCATGTTTGTTGACTTAGTTCTGATCTGAGGTGGTCAATAATCCGAGCTAACCCATGCCACTAGGTTAGTCATAATGGTTATGACTATGTCAAGTCTAGTTTAATGAGAGCTAAATCAAATCTTTCTAAGAAACGATTAAGTCTAAGATCTTCGACCATTGTAGATGTGCGGACCCTTTCTGGGGTTGATTGTTCTCGGCTAGTTAAAGTGGCTCAGTTGCACCAAAAAGATGTAACCATGTCTATTAGGCATTGGATGCTACAGGCTGGAGGATGAATTGAGCTCAATATTTTGGATATAGTGAGAGACTCAATTAGGAATCCAATCTATGCAAATAGTGGGTCTGACTTAACTAAGGAGTGGATTAATATTCCGAACATGATGAGATTCATGAATTAGAGACCAACATTGGGTGCATCATGATTAGAGAATCATTGAACAAGAGTTGTTCACTCATTGGCTAACCCATCACCAATAACTGTTAGGTGAGGTGATGAGTCAGTCGGTGGAACCACACCATCCATTAGAAATCAGTAATCATGAAGATTTTTGGTCTCTACAGAGGAAGTGTAGAGATCCGAGAAAATAGTGGGGAGCTAATTTATTTTAAAATAAAATCTCTAAATAAATTGGTTAAGTCTTAATTACAATATCTAACTAGAAACTTTGACTCTCTATAGAAAAATATCTACATCCAACCCACTAGCACGAATTCTGGACACCCATAGACTGACCAGACCAAATTATAAGGATTGGCTTCAAAACTTTAAAATTATTTTGGATTCTGAGAAGTTAACTCATGTATTGGACCAGGACCCTCCCATCTTATCAGCCTATTCATCTACTGAATGGAGAGCATCTCTGGATAAGTGGATTGACGAAGATAACAAGGCCAGATATTACATGTTGAGCTCGATGTTTGATGAGCTTCAGTGCCAACATGAAGATATCAGAACTGCTCACCAAATGTTGGCTCACCTACAGGAGATGTTTGGTGAACAGAGTCACGCAGCCAAGTATCAAGTCACTAAACGACTGTTCAAGGCTAAGATGCGTGATGGACAGTCAGTCCAAGATCATTGTCTGATGATGATCAAGGATATGAAAGAGCTTGAGAAGCTCGAAGTGAGGTTGGACTTGGATATGTAGAATGATATAATTCTACAATCTTTGACTGATGCGTATGGGCATTTCATCATGAACTACTATATGCATAAACTTCAAAATTCCTTGGCCGAACTTATGAACATACTGGTTACCGCTGAGCTTTTTATAAAAAGTCTAAAGGCTCAATACTTTCTATGGAATGGACTTCTTCCAAGAGAAAGTCTTTTAGAAAGAAGAAGAAGTCTGCGAAAAAGTAGAAGGTGGAAGGAGGAAAGAAGAAAAAGGCAAAGCTGAAGAAAAAGGCCGCTGACAAAGGAAAGTATTTCCATTACAACAATGATGGCCACTGAAAGCGCAACTACCCTACTTACCTGGCAACCCTAAAGAAAAAGGAGGCAGGTCCTTCTGGAGGTATGCTCGTTATTGAGTCTAACCTTACGATTTCTTTTGCATCCAGTTGGGTGCTTGATTTTGATTCTAGTGCTCACTTATGCACTTCTATGCAAGGTCTTGAGGATAGCAGAAGGCTAAGGGATGGTGAGATGATCCTATGCATAAAAAATAGAGCAAGGGTTGCTGCCGTGGCCGTGGGAACATATCCTCTTCGACTACCATCTGGTTTACACTTAATGTTTAAAGACTATTATTATGTACTTGCAGCAAGCAGGAATTTGATTTCTATTTGTTGCCTTACAGTAGAAGGCTATGTAATTAGTTTTCTTAAGGACCATTATAATATTCTTTATGAAAGAGAAATAAAATTGTAAGTGGTTTTCTTATTAACGATCTTTATCAGTTACATGTTGATGTATCTATTTTTAATTTTGAGCAAAATATGAATGCCATAAAATCAAAACGAGCTAGGGATAGTCGTAATGATAAGTATCTATGGCACCTAAGATTAGGTCATATAGCAGAAGATAGGGTTAACAAATTAGAGAAAATTGGGCTATTGAGTCCGTTGACTTCTGAGTCATGTCCAATTTGTGAATCCCTATCTTCATGGCAAAATGACTAAGTTCCCTTTTGTAGGACATGGAGAAAGGGCTACGGATCTTCTTGTCCTAGTACATACAGATGTGTGCGGTCCATTTGATGTACCGGCTAGAGGCAACTTTATCTACTTCATAATCTTTATCAATAATTCATCTAGGTATAGGTATGTGTATCTTATGAGACATAAGTCTGAAGCTTTTGAAAAATTCAAAGAATTCAGACATGAAGTAGAAAAGCAAATTGGAAAACCCATTAAGGTTCTTCGATCAGATCGAGGAGGTGAATATCTTAGTTGAAAATTCTTGGACTATCTCAAGAAAAATGGTAGTCTCTCAATGGACACCACCAGGAATACCTCAACTCAATGGGGTCTCAGAACAGAGGAACCGGACCCTATTAGATATGGTCCGATCCATGATGAGTTTCATAGACCTCTTAAATTTTCTTTGGGGATACTATTTGTTAACTGCAATATACTTACTGAATAGGGTTCCTTCTAAAATCGTTCCTACCATACCGTATGAGATAGGCATGGTAAGAAACCAAGTTCGAGTCATCTCAAAATTTGGGATTGTCCAACTCATGTAAAAAGATAACAAGCGGACAAGTTAGACTTTAGGTCCTTCAGAGCTTGATTTATAGGATATTCTAAAGAGTCATTAGGATATTATTTCTACATTCCAGAAGATCACAATGTGATTGTGAGTCGACATGCCATCTTTCTTGAAAAATAGTTTATTCAACATAACGGCTTTGGAAAGTAGATCAAGCTCGAAGAGAAAGTCTCACAAGAGCAACGAGCTAAGGATCAAATGGAACCAAATTAGGTTAAGCCAATCCAGTCACTACCTCCTCCACCTCATAGATTGGAAAGGATTTTCTATCCCTCTGAGAGGTACTTAGGTACTATTTCAAAGGATGTAGAGGAAATGTTCATCATAGGTAATGGGGTTCATGGTGATGATCCCAAAATCTATAACGAGGTGATATTAGATATCGACTCTGAGAAATGGTTGAGGCAATGAAGTCAGAAATTGACTCGATGCACTCAAACCAAGTCTGGACCTTGGTAGATCCATCAGAAGGTATAGTACCTATTAGGTGTAAATGGATCTACAAGAGAAAGATTGATGCAGATGGGAATGTGGAGACATTCAAGGTTAGATTAGTGGCAAAAGGTTATAGTCAACGTAAAGGCATTGACTATCAGGATACCTTTTCACCAATTGCTATGCTAAAATTGATCCGCACATTGCTTGCTGTTGCAGTCTATTTTGATTATGAAATATGGCATATGGACGTGAAAATGGCATTCTTAAATGGATATCTTGAGGAAGATATCTATATGGAACAGCCACTAGGTTTCACATCCAGTGATGATGATCACAAGGTTTGCAAGCTGCAAAGGTCCATATATGGACTTAAGCAAGCATCTCAGAGCTGAAATACTCATTTTAATGATGTGATCAAAATGTTTAGTTTCATCAAAAATGAGGAGGAGCCATGTATCTTCAAAAAGATCAGTGGGAGCACTGTTATCTTTTTTGTATTGTACGTGGATGACATCCTCCTTATTGGGAATGATATTCCTATGTTGACCATAGTTAAAATGTGATTATCTAAAGAATTTTCCATGAAAGGCCTAGGAGAAGCATCCTTTATTCTGAGAATTAAGGTTTATAGAGATAGACCAAACAGGATGCTAGGACTTTCACAGAAGATGTACATAGAGGAAATACTAAAGAGGTTTAGCATAGAAAACTATAAGAGGGATTTAGTACCCTTCAGGAATGGCATTCATCTTTCCAAGAAGATGTGCCCTAGCACACCTGAGGAAATAGAATGTATAAGCAAGATCCCTTATGCTTTAGCAATAGGGAGCCTCATGTATGCCATGTTATGTACATGACTTGATATAGCCCATGCCGTGAGTGTCATGGGCAGATATCAGTCAAATCCAGATGAAGAATACTGGACTTTTGTGAAATGTATCCTCAAGTACTTGAGAAGAACTAAGAATATGTTGTTGATCTTTGGCAATGGAGAACTCCAAGTCCAGGGGTATACAGACTCGGACTTTATGTCCAATGTAGATGATCAAAAGTCGACATATGGGAGTCTATTTGTGTGCAATGGTGGAGCTTTCAGTTGGAAGAGTTTCAAGCAGACAGTAATAGCAGGTTCCACCATGGAAGCAGAATACATTACTATATCGAAAGCTGCAAAGAAGGCATTTTGGTACAAGAAGTTTACCACAGAGATCAGAGTGATGCTATTAGATGCCATTCCTCTGTACTGCGATAATAATGGCGCCATAGCCCTTGCTAAGGAGCTGAGGTCTCACTAAAAATCCAAGCACATCGAGCGGCAATACTACCTCATCCATGATTATCTCGAGAAGGATTACGTCGAGGTCAAGAGAGTCGACTCTACAGATAATGCGGTGGATCCACTTACAAAGTCGTTAGGCCAGCTGAAGATCGAAGCCCATCTTAAGAAGATGGGACTTAGATTTATAGCCAATTGGCTTTAGGTCAAGTAAGAGTTTGTTAGATATGTGTGCCCTAGAAGCTAGAATTGGCTGATACTTGTAATACACTTCTAGGGGCAATATTATAATTTTGACTATAAATAATAAAATGGATTATTTTCTATCATATAGGTGTATTTAGTATCTATGATACATCTCATGAGTTAATGGTAATGATAATTCTTATTTCAAGAGTTAAAAATTTAAGAAAAGAATTTTCATTATTAACTTATAAAATGCTCCTGACCATAGGATCATCATAAGGATGGTGATTGATCCGGAAAGTTAGTGTACAATCGCTTGTTTATAGTAGATGAGTTTTGAGTCTATGGTGTGAGACACCAGAGTGAAAGTACAGGTACTCGTTAGAGAACGAGGGCACTGAGCGCGACCATCTCGAGTAGTCATAAGAAAGTCTACCTTCTCATCGATGACTGACTCGATGCTAAGTAGTGTGTCTGGTTCTTTGACCTGAGGTATATCGGTAGTTCACCTTAAGGGTGTTATAGTTTGACTATACCATGACTCAATCTCCTAGCCATTCGAAATCCTGAGGTGTATGTTGGCTATAGCATGTTCATTGTAGGAATTGGATTGCACCAAGATGGAATCTATCTACCTCGGTAGAAGAGGAGCAGCCCTATGATGATCATGAGAATCAAGTTCATAAGCTCATGGTCATGGCAGAGAGTAAAATAATAGAAAGAGTTTCTATTAAGATTTTCACATCGGACTTGAATCGAATGATTAAATCATATGATAGGAATTAGGGTTTGACGAGTTCACCTTAACCCTAATCTGATCGGGGCTCAAGATAGAAGAACTTAATCACACAAGTAGCTGCACCAAGAGGTTCATTTTTAATTTTGATGGGTTGCCACCATATACTGCTAGGTGTCACTGATGGATTTTGGGAGCAATTAGAATGATTTAGATGATCGATCATTCTAAGTTATCTGAATCAGAAGAGTTCTGATCCATCAAAAGGAGTTTCGATGATGTTGATGATGGAGATCACTATATATCCCATTACCATATAGAACTGAACCTAATTGGATCACACAAATAAGGGTTTGGATCTAGATATCATCAATTGGACTAACCCAGTTCAGTTGATTTGAATTAGATTTAATTAGGTTCAAGAAAATCGTGCTAGCACATGATTGAACCTAACATTCTCCTTTTTCTATCATTAAAAGTTGTCTCGACTGAGCCAAATGAGTTTGTACTCACTCAGGTACCTTTACCTAGTCTGACTGGAGCTTGTCTAAGTTAGAAAAGGATTATCTTAATTTATGAGATAAATTTGAGACAACACCTACCATTTTCCATCATCTGCTAATTCTTATACTTTGACTTGATCAAACGTTGACCTTTGACCCTTAGACATCTGCCCATGTGTCATGCATTTATTGGAGAGCAGATAGGGGCTTGTCCCCTCTCTGAAAATTAAAAAGAAGGGGGTGCATGCCTAAGATGGCGTGCGTCCATGGATAGGGATGCCTGGAGTCCCATATGGATGGGACTCCAGGTTGCTTCTTGGATTAAAACTAGGTGACCCTCACCTATAGACTTTGACCAGTCTTAGGTGCCACCTTAGGGTGAATCTATGGGTCTCTCATTTGATTGAATCAGGTGATGTCATCCTACCAATCAGATTTAGATCTGATTAAACGAAGCAACGTGATTGACCGAGGTGATGTGGCACTGCATGGCACAGCAGGGTCTATATAAAGACCTGTTTGCACCCACTTTTTCAAGAGTTTCTCTTAGCCCATGCCCCAAGGCTGCTCCTCTTCCTCCTCCATGCCACCTTTCTGATCCTCTATCTCCTCTCCACATCCAAGGTAGTTGGGCTTTAGATTAGTGCGAGTCAGGCAAGAAAAGGCTGACGAAAAAGGAAGAAGGCAGCACTACTGCAGAGACGATGGGTGATCTTCAGAAGGAGTTTTGAAGATTCTCCAAATTAGATCCAGAATTAATTTTTGGAGAAAAGAAAGAGAAGGAGAAGATCTCCAGATCCAGTTCGAGTGGATTCTGGTAGAGGCCAGGCGCTTGCATGGCTAGATCCAGAACCTTAGGGCTTCAGCACGATCATCAATGAGTAATCAGATTACCCAGAGTCAAGGTAAAATTAATTTAATTTAATTTAATTTAATTTTTTTATTTATTAGATCATAAAATCAGATCTGAAAAGTATCAGATCTGATTAGGATCTAAGAGGTGATTTTTGAAATATGCATCTCTATCCAATCAGATCTGAACGAACCTGACCCAGGAAATTCAGAATTTTCCTTCAGTTTGAATGTGAAAAATGTTTGAAACAAAGAAATTGAAGGTCAGGCCTCAGCCAAGATGTAAAGTGCTAAAAGTCCTATAATAAAATGAAAGAAGTTTGGGACAATAGAGAAAAAAGATATATCAAAAAAATGAAAAAGTTCAATAATTAAAGGGAGAACAGGTAGCCTAAGCCCGACCTGAAGGGCCTTAGTATATAGACTGAATCAACCTAAAGGGGGGACACATATTCAACTATCTAATTTGAAAAGTTCAAGTTCATATTTTGAGGGGACTCTGTACTAGATCCAAATAAGAGAAAGATCCTCTGCGGAAAGAGTAGAAGCAATAGTCCCGAGTATAAAGGTTGGACGAGCTACATTTCTAAGATCAGGTTCGACCTCGGATCTAGGTTTTGAAAGGTTTGGCTTGGTCGAGCTTTCAGAGGGTGAAGACCCAAAACACTCAGAATCTCAAGAGGCCATTTTGGATCTAGAAAAATCAAGAAAAATCTACTAGAAATCAGAAAAAAAATGGGGAAAGAACTTGAAACCCAAAGAAAATATAGGTGAATCTTGGGAGATCCCTAAAAATAGAAAGAAGGCAAGGAAACATAAAAGAAAGGTTAGGATGCTGAACTAAAAGGGGCAAAATGCTTGGTGATGACGAAAAAATGGGTAAAGGAAGGGCAACAGAGATTAAGAGATGTACGGGATGGAACTGTCGGGCTCGAGAAAGATGAAGAGCAGGAAGAGAACAGGAGAAGAAGATTGCAGATCGTCAGTGCCAAATCCTAGCCTTGCATATGTCTGCCCCATTATTGTGGTTGCAGATGTCAGAAGAAATCATCATTATGCCATGCAATCAAGCTCTGCACCAGATAGGATTTCGAAATTTGAGATCATCTAGGGCCATTCAGCAATAAAAGAGCTCTCATGTAGGTTCAAATAATCCAAAGTATTTCACATTCAAAGATGGGAAGGCTGGATGAGACTTCGGCAATCATAAATGATAATACTCCCTTTATTCGAACTTCGAACTTGAAAGTAGGGAGACAAGTGTTGGGGGTAAAATAGCTTCCACTGAAGTTTAATAAAGCCCGACCTTGGTAGAGTACCATCTGGATTCAAGACATACTCTAGTCCAAAGGATCAGCCTTCAAATCTAACTAAGCTTAGAGCTTCAATCGAGGGTGGCTCATTTCGAAAATGATAATAACTTCTATCGATGTTCAATCTTGTGTATTAGCCGAGCTTCTTTACTCCAACCCTCCAACTCTATCCTATTAACGACAGATCTTGCCAAGACTATACTGTAAATCTCGGTCAGAAGAGCTTGAGTCAGTAAAACAAACTCATCATCTGTTTAACTTAGATCTTCAGTTTGGGATAAGCAGCAATCGCTTTACAAGCATTGAACCTTAGTACTCTCTAATCCCAACTTTGAGCCGACTATGGATACTGGCCGAACTTCATCAAAGTAATTAAAGCAGCTTAGCCATGGTCTTAATTGAGGAGCTCATTATTTTTTTCTGATCCCAAGTTCTCTAGACCAAAGTATCGATTTCCATCATTGCCTGATCTTGAAGATGATCGAGCTTTCGAAAGCAGTTGAAACAATTCTACCGAGGTTCAGATTTGGAACTTGATCTATAAACTCATCACTCTCGATTCAAAAGACTGACCTTTAGGCTCAGTCCATCCAATCCTATGCCCTAATAGCTTAACCTCAGGACAAATAACTCATGATCAAGCTTGAAAGCATCTGACTTTCCATCTAAACTTCAGTAAATAATATCCAACCACCAGCAAATCATGATAAATGATAGTCTACTCTCTATAACAAACTCTAAGCAATTTGAATGGTCTATTTATATTCTATTGTAGCTATCACTATCAATCTATTATAGGCTCCATCTATAAATAGAATCCTCCAGATACATTTTCAGCTCTAAACTCTTTTTTCATCTCCAAGCTCCTGAGTACCCCATTCTTATTGGTCAGAATACTAACTTGATTATCGGAGGGTCCACGTTGGAGCCACCTCTGGCTAGGACTTCATCTTGTAGGTTCCATCAGTGAGATCCTGATTTCCACTTCCAGTAATCTCCGACGGTCGTCCATTTTCTACACCAACATATATATATATATATAGACACACACACACACACACACACACACTATAAGTAGATTAAACTTGAATTCAAGCTCGACTATAGCTTGATTAATATTAAACCGACTCGAGTCAATCTCAAGCATTATTTTTTTTTTATTTAGTCGAGCTCGAGCTTTGGATATTGAGATTTGATTGATCTCAAGTCAAGTTTTGAGCCTGGATATTTTGAATCAAGTCAAGCTCAAACCTTTAACTACTCAATTTGGCTTGGCTCAATTATATCCCTAAGTAAAGCCACCTTAGTCTATTTTTGAGAAATAAAAATTGGCTTTCTACAAACTTCTTTTTATTTTTTAAGGCCATCTTTAGGGGTGCAAATGGATCGGATCGGATCGGATCTAGCTCATCTATTAAGTCCTAATGTTGGACTTAGACCTAACCCAATAGAAGATCTGGTCAAGTCTATAACCCAGCCCAACCCCAAAAGTTTAGGTCTGGATCGGATTTGGATTGGGTCTAGATCAATCATAGATAACTATGTTTTAATTACCATATAACCAACTACTATTAACCATACAAAATAGATAATAAATAATGTTACTCTCAAAATAAATTTACTTTAAGCTTATCTTTATGTTAAAGGCATTGCTCATACAAGTATTAAATCATAACTTAGAGACTCAAATAGGTTTGGCTCCTAACGATATACCAAGTTTGGATCAAATCAGGTCACAGAGTAAAAGATCAAAATTTGATCTAGAAATCACATGGGTCAGATTAGATCAGGTCCAAATTTAGTAAACCCAAATCCAATCCAAAAAATGAAAAATGTTCAATTTTAGAACTCGATCCGATCCCATGAGTCCTTTAAAATGAGTTAAATTGACTCTTAACAGAACATGCTAGATCAAATCATAGGTCAACCTGACCCATTTGTAGCCTTACCTATCTTTGATTTGAATTGGAAAGTGTGAATTTTATGGAGGTAGGGCTAGAATTGGGCCAACTTCATGTCCGACTTCGAACTAGGCTTGAATAAATTTGGATTGGGTTTGGGCTAAAATGTATAGCCTATTTGATTTTTAGGCCAAGCTCTAGTAGACCATAGCTCGGCTTGAGCACGAGCCCATTGATGGTCTACAAATAAGCTCAATTAAGGCTCGGACCAAGCCCCATTAAATTCCAATTAAATGGGTTATTTGGCTAGGAGTAGTCCAAGTTTGACCAATATAAATCATGGTGAAGCCTTTTATCGCTACCACTCCACTCCTACACTTATCAAATTAGAGAGGAAAACCCAGAGATCTAAGTCACCTTGAGCTAGGGTTTCTGAAGTTCTGCCTCTACCACAACCTGCCTCTCTTGGTTTTCCTAGACCTTGGTCTTCACCTCTTCGAACTGATAGTGGCATGCAAGAGCCTTCCTCTCTCTCTCTCTCTCTCTCTCCCCACATCATCAGCTCAAAACCTCAATAACTCATTATTCCATCATAAAAACCTCTCTTTTCATACCTATTGGTGCAGAATCTGGTTGACACTGGATCAAGCTGGAGTCTAGGAAGATGAGGTCACCGTCGATGACCTACAAAATAAAGTTCCGTCCGAAGTCGGTAGTGGTGGCTCTGGCAGGACCCTTCGACGATCAAATCTGCTCTTCTGACCAATAGAAATGAAGTACTCAGACAAGAATTCAGTAGAGTTTTAAAAAGAAGAAGAGAGATTAAAGAAAATATATCTGGAGGGTCTTTTTTATAGATGGAGCCTGTAGTAGATTGATAGTGATGACCATAACATTCCGGTAGTGGGCCGCTCGGGACCATGCGAAGTTTGTTATGGAGAGAGGTGTCTATTGTCGTGATGTGGCCATTCGTTAAGATTTAATAGTTGAAGTTTGGAGGAAGCAAGCATTGGTTGGTGAAGAGCTTTGACATACATCAATTTCAGAGGAGTTTGGACTCCTAAAAGAAACTTTGATTGAAGAAAAAATCCAGAAGGAGTTCATCTCTTGGGGGAACTTGACTGAAGGAGAAGTTCGACTGAAGGAGAGGTTCAAAAGAAGTTTGGCTCCTGGAGGAATCCAACTGAAGGAGAGGTCCGAAAGGAGTTTGGCTCATAGAGGAATTTGACTAAAGAAGAAATTCAGAAGGAGTTTGACTCCTGTAGGAATCTAACTGAAGGAGAGGTCCGAAAGGAGTTTGGCTCCTAGAGAAACTTGAATGAAGAAGAAGAAGTTCGGAAGGAGTTCGGCTCCTCTAGGCATCCAACTGAAGAAAAAATTCGAAAGGAGTTTGGCTCCTAAAGGAATTTGATTGAAGGAGAAGTCCGACTGAAGGAGAGGTTCAGAAGAAGTTTGGCTCTTGGAGGAACTTGACTGAAGGATAAGTTTGGAATGAGTTTGGCTCCTAGAGTCATTCGACTTAAAGAGTGGTTCGGAAGGAGTTTGGCTCCTCTAGGCATTCGACTGAAGGAGAGGTTCGGAAGATGTTTGGCTCTTGGAGGAGTCCAACTGAGGGAGAAGTTCGAGAGGAGTTCGGCTCCTAGAGGCATCCATCTGAGGGAGAGATTTGGAAAGAGTTTGATCGTTGGAGGGGCCCGAGTGATGAAAAAGTCTGGGAGGAGTTCGGCTGAAATCCGAAAGGAGTTTGGCTAGGGTTCAACCATTGGAGTTCGATTAGGTTTGGCCACCGGAGGAGTTTGATTACTAAATGAGTTCAGCCATTGGAGGAAGAATTTTCGATTGAAGCTCTTTCATGATTACCGATTGCATTAGGCTAAGCATCAGACTGGACTTTGGCAGGAGCAGGATTTATCTCCAACAATAGTCTCCCCCACTCTCGAGTTCAAAATTCGAACGAAGGGAGTACAAAAAAGGTGACTATCGAAATCCTTTTCTAGGCTCTACACCATTGAGGTTGAAGCTCGAGGGGAGATCTTATCTCCAACTGAGGTTGACATTGAAGTTAAAGCTTGAAGAAGATCTTATCTCCAGCTGAGGTTGAAGTTGAAGTTGAAGTTGAAGCTCAGAAAAGATCTTATCTTTAGTCGAGATTGAAGTTGAAGTTGAAACTCGGGGGAGATCTTATCGCTAGCCGAGGTTGAAGTTGAAGTTGAAGGAGATCTTATCTCCTGTTGATGTAAAATCTTTGGGGAGATCTTATCTCCAACTGAGGTTGAAGGAGATTTTATCTTCTCTTGATGCAGAAGCTGGGGAAGATCTTATCTCCAATCGAGGTTGAAGGAGATCTTATCTCCTGTTGAAGTTGAAGTTGAAGCTCGGGGGAGATCTTTTCTCCAACCGAGCTTGAAGAAGATCTTATCTCCTATTGACGTTGAAGTTGAAGTTTGGGAGAGATCTTATCTCCAGTCGAGGTTGAAGAAAATCTTATCTTTTATTGACATTGTAGTTGAAACTCAGAGGAGATCTTATCTCCTCCTCTTACCTCATCTAAAATGAACAAGGCCTTCGACTTTGCTCATGTTAGGATGAGGTTATCCTCCTATTCCTAATGGACTGTAGGGGCATATAAGGGCCGTTGTCAGGGCCTCTCCCCCATCTCATCTAAAATGAACGAGGCCTTCAACTTTGCTCGCGTTAGGATGAGGTTCTCCTCCTATTCATAATGGGCTACAGGGGCGGATAAGGGCCATTGTTAGGGCCTCTCCCCCTCATGTCGTCTAAATGAATGAAGCCTTTGACTTTGCTCGCATTAGGATGAGGTTCTCCTCCGGTTTCTAACAGGTTGTAGGAGCACATAAGGGCCATTTTCAGGGCCTCTCCCCTCATCTCGTCTAAAATGAACAAGGCCTTCAACTTTGCTCGCATTAGGATGAGGTTCTTCTTCTATTCCTAATGGACTGTAGGGGCACATAAGGGCATTTGTCAGAGCCTCTTCCCTCATCTCGTCTAAAATGAACTAGGATTTCGACTTGCTCATGTTAGGATAAGGTTCTCCTCCTGTTTCTAACATGGCCACTATTGATTACTTCTTTTCTGTCGTCATATAGTTTTTACACCAAGAAACAATAATGTTGAAATGAAGGAGTTTTATTGAAAAAAATTTATCGATAGTACATTCTTAGATTCTTTGAGTTTCAAGATCGTGGGAGCTTTATTCCTCCGAGCTCCTTCAGATGATAAGTTCTGGGTCGGACGACCTCCTCTACTTCATACGGGCCTTCCTAATTTATGGCAAGCTTCTTCTGGCTCTAAAGCTGAGAGATGGTGGCTCGCCGAAGTACTAAGCCCCCTAGAGATAGTATTGATGATGCCTAGAGACGGTCGATCTTCTTGTTGTTCCTTCCTCATTGGTGGTTCTAGTTGTGGTAGCGCCCTTGGCTGATCTTCGCTTACTTCAGGCCAACGTCTGTGGAGCATTGAGGGGGCCATAGTTGTAAAACTTTCTGAGGAGACTTCTTCGTGCCCTTCCATCAGGGCTTCTTTGATGATGAGCTCGGGGAGGAGTTCGGGCTTGCTCACGCTGGGAGGGAGTCTGAAAGTGTGGTCGAACTTCATTCGGCCTTCTACCAGCGATGCTCAAGAATTTCATTTGGTCCATCCTGATATTCATCAAAAAATTCGAACCTCGACATGGATGTCGACTGCTGATGAAATGAGCCATAAACTGATGGCTCATCAGGTCATAGGAGAAGATCATACCCAGCTTCAACATTGAGTACCAGTTTTTTGCTACTTCCTTTAAGGTGGACGAAAAAGCTCGACATAAGATGGCGTCTGGTGTGCCATGGAGCAGCATCATAGTCTAGAAGGCCTCTAGGTGATCGATCGAATCAGAGGTTCCATCGTAGCTTTCAAACCAGAGGAAGCTTGAAGTTCGACAGAATGGGCTCTTGCATAATTCAAGGAGAGAAAGGAGGTTTGGTGTGGACGTCGTCATGGTGAGTCGGGGCGATGTGGTCAAGCTTCTCAATCCACCGATCCATCCTCCATAGTTTCTGATTGAGGATGTCATCTTGATCGCAGACCTTGGAAGGCTTCCAGCTGTAGATGGGGAAGGTTTCTTTCGAAGAAAAATCATGATCCGAACAAGGATTCTCTGCTCTCTATTTTTTCTTCCTAAGGGTGATGGGTATGCTAGCTCAAGTGCTCTTCTTTGGGGCTAGTTTCTGACATCTTGATGGTGGGTTTCCCGATGAAATCACCGTCGGAGGCTGCCACACGACTTGCACCATCTCGATGAGGCTCTGAACCTACTGCACCAGTAGGTTGAACTGCTCCGAATCTACTATGGCCATCGGTGGAGGAGGAGGTTGAAGTACCGACGATGGAGCAGGAATAGACGGATCTGACCCAGATCTAATGGCAGAAGCAGCAGATCTTTGGCTAGTTGCCTTCTTTAGAGGCATTTCTTGGGATTGAGGGAGAGGATGGAGATGCACCTTGAAGAAGAAGATCCAAAGGATCGACTGAGCACTCATTTAAGAATAAGGGTACCTCAGAAATAGAGGGCCCTTCCTCTAGCGCCAATTCTATTGGTGCAGAATCTGGTTGACGCTGGATCGAGCTGGAGTCAAGGAAGACGAGATCACCGTCGGTGACTTGCAAAATAAAGTTTCATCCAGAGTCGATGGTGGTGGCTCTGGTAGGACCCTCCGACGATCAAGTCAGCTCTTTTGACCAATAGAAATGGAGTGCTCAAGCAAGAATTCAAAAGAGTTTCGAAAAGAAGAAGAGAGCTTAGAGAAAATATATCTGGAGGATCCCTTTTATAGATGAAGCCTATAGTAGATTGATAGTGACGATCGTAATCGTCTGATAGTGGGCCGCTAAGAATCACGTGGAGTTTGTTACAGAGAGAGGTGTCTGTTGCCATGATGTGGCTATTCGTTGAGATTTAATAATCGAAGTTCGAAGGAAGCAAGCATTGGTTGATGAAAAGCTTTGACATACATCAATTCTAGAGGAGTTCGGACTTCTAAAGGAAACTTTGACTAAAAAAAAAATCCGTAAGGAGTTTGGCTCCTGAAGGAACTTGACTGAAGGAGAAGTCCGACTAAAGGAGAGGTCTGAAAGGAGTTTGGCTCCTGAAGGAATTCGATTGAAGGAGAGGTCTGGAAGGAGTTCGCCTTTTGGAGGAATCCTACAGAAGGAGAAATCCAGAACGAGCTCGGCTCCTATAGGAATCCGACTGAAGGAGAGGTCCGAAAGAAGTTCAGCTCTTGAAGGAACTTGATTGAAGAAGAAGTTCGGAAGAAGTTTGGCTCCTAAAGGCATCCAATTGAAGGAGAGGTTCGGAAAGAGTTTAGCTCCTCTAGGCATCCGACTGAAGGAGAAATTTGGAAGGAGTTCGGCTCCTGGAGGAACTTGACTAGAGAAGAAGTCCGACTGAATAAGAGGTTCGAAAGGAGTTTGGCTCCTCTAGGAATCCGACTGAAGGAGAGGTCCGAAAGAAGATTGGCTCATGAAGGAACTTGACTGAAGGAGAAGTTCGAAATGAGTTTAGCTCTTGGAGGCATCTGACTGAAGGGGAGGTCCAAAAGGAGTTCGGCTCCTTTAGGCATCCGATTGAAGGAGAGATCCGGAAGGAGTTCGGCTCCTTGAGGAGTCCGACTGAGGGAGAAGTTCGAAAGAAGTTCGGCTCTTGGATCCATCTGAAGGAGAGATCCAGAAAGAGTTCGACCGTTGGAGGAGCCCGACTGATGAAGAAGTCTGGGAAGAGTTTGGCTGAAGTCCGAAAGGAGTTCGATTGGGGTTTGATCGTTGGAGGAGTTTGGTTGGATTCGGTCGTTGGAGGAGTTTGGCTATTGAATGAGTTTGGCTGCTGGAGGGAGAATTTTCAATTGAAGCTCTTCCATGATTTTTGATTGCATTAGGTTAAGCATTAGATTGGACTTCAGTGGGAGCGGAATTTATCCCCAACAATACCTATTTATTTCAATGTCTTTGTTTTATGCTATCATTTTACTTTTTTTCTCCTAATTTTTCCTTCATTCATTCAATCTTTTGTGCTCTCATGGTAAAAGTACCCAAGCTAGAGTCCTTATCCTTCTCCATTTCGAGTAGGCTCCTATTCTTTGAATCCCTTTGAGGTATAAGTCCCATCAATTTAAAGCTAGGTTTATGGTTACTTGGAAAAGATATGGGTGTGAATTGATGAATACCCTTAGAAGACATTTGTGCTTCATTTTTCTTTGATAATTGCACTTTCTACCATGTTAGATTTGCAATTAAATTTGAAAAATGAGCTTATGATTAGATGAGCCTAGAGATATAACCCAAGAGGAGGGGGGCAGGGCAGGGGGGGGGGTGTGACTTGGGTTTGAAAAATTTCTTGCAAACTAGGAACAATTATGTGGACTACCTATGCAGATTTATGTATTTATAGTGGAAGCAGTAAATAGAAGAGCTAAAACTTAAAATGATAATGCAAGACAACAGTATATATACAAACAAATAATTTATAGTGGTTTGGTATCAGTCCAATACCTACACTCACTCTCCAAATAACCTACATGAGAATTTCACTATCATCACCAAGATTACAACTAGATTATTTTTAAGATTCACAATCTTAATCTAGTTGGTTTTGTAGGATTACCAACTACAACCAAACCCAAGCTAATTCTAGGCTTGTACAAATCCAGTTCAAAGCTTGGATGAGCCTATCCTCCTAGTTTCAATCATAATTGAAACTAGTAACACAGAAAAATTAGAATTGAGAAATTTAAATACAAACTAGCACCTTTGATGAGCAAGTTGAAGGTCGATGAAGCACAAATTTGATGAATTGAAAGGCTCTTAGATTGAAAGCTTTATTCTTGCTTTGGTAGAGCATTTGATTGCACAGGAGGAACTAATGTTAGAACTAAAAATTTGTTGACTCTAAGATTGATTTTGATGATTCCAAAATATTGAGTATATTATGTATCTAATCATGTATTTCAAGAATGTATGTAGGATTTTTCAAGTATTCAAAATGAAGAATTTATCTCAAGAATAAATTCTTTCAAGATGCTATGCCAAAATACTTAAAAGAGCAAATTCACACATATTTGGATGGCTTGGTATGAAGAAAGTATGATTGAAAGAAGAAAAATTAAAATTGAAGGAAGCAATTATGTTTAAAAGAGTTTGGGGCCAAGAAACTCAAGTTTGGAAGATCAAACATTGAAAAAAAATGAAGTCAGGATTTTTCGAGATGTCTTGGATTTGTTTCGAGAGCTTTTAAGTGGTCTGGCATAATGAAACAGTATTCTGGCACAGTCTCGAGAATCTCAAGTTGAACTCGAGATGTCTCATTCTTAGGAGATAGAAACTTCATTTTTGTGCTCTAAGAGTGAGAAATCTTGTAGATTTCTCGAGAGGTCTCATGGTTCTGATGAGATGTCTTGTGAAAAATCGAGAGGTCTCAAAATCTAATGAGAGATCTCGATCTACGCGGATAGCCTTTAATGGATAGTTTTTCAACGACTATTTTTCGACCCCAACAACTATTTTAGAGCTTCCAACGGCTAAGAACTCTCACTCCAACCTTCTTAAAAGGTATTTAAAGATGGAGAATCAATTGAAAACAATAGAAGAAAGAGATTAAGGGATTTAGAGAGAAAATCTTTTAGATTTTGTGAGGAACATTGGATATCCAAAGAAAAAGAAAAAGAGAGGAGTGTTATGCACAGATTTCAACAAGTCTTCAAAGCAATCTTCTCCAACATCTTTCATATCCTCTCAAGCATGATTTGAAGAAAAGTCAAGCTTCAATCGAGCATATTATCGACTTATTCTTTAGGATTTAAAAGAGCTTATATACTATTTTTTATATTATGCTAAAATTTTACTTATATTTTTTGATTTCTTTACAAGTTTCTTTAGGGAAAAAATTTTTTGGGTTTAGGCCCTTCCAAGCCTAAAATTGGATATTGTAGGTTTTGGTTGGTGATCCCGAATAACCAATTGGGTTGTTAGTGAAGAGAAAACCCTATTTTCCAGGTCAGGTTCGTTCAAATCTGATTGGATCAAGAGAAATATTTTAAAATTTTTTTCTCTTAGATCTAAATCAGATCTGAGACTATTCAGATCTGATCTTATTGATCTGATAAAATAAAATAAAATAAAATAAAATCTAATTTAATCATACCTTTGTTATGGGTAATCCTATTATCTTATGATGATCCCGATGTTTGCTTGAGGTTCTAGATGTAGCCACGCAAGCACTTGGCCTCTATCGGTATCCACTCAGGCAGGATCTAGAGATCTTCTCCTTCTTAATCTATCCTCCAAAAATTAGATCTAGATCTGATCTTGAAGGTCTTCAAAATGGCTTTTGAAGATCAGCCATTGTCTCTTGCAGCAGTGCTGCCTTCTTCTTTTCTTGTCGCCTTTCTCTTGCTCGGATCGCACCAAACTCGAGCCCAAAATCTCTTGGATGTGGATAGGAGAGAGAGGACCTAAAGGTGGTATGGAGAGGGAGGGAGAGAAGCTTTGTGGCATGGTCAAAGGGTAGAAGCTCTCAATTCTAGGCACAGATAGGGTTTATATAGACCATGCTGCGCTATGCAGTGCCACATCATCCCGGCCAACCATGGCTCCTTATGCAATCAGATCTAAATCTGATTGGTGGGGTGACATTATCTGATCTAATCAAATTAGAGTCTCTTATAAACCTCCTTAGGTGGTGCCAAGATAGGTCAAACGGGACTCCTTGGCGCCACCTAATTTGAAATCATGAAGCAACCTGGAGTCCCATTTGTATGGGACTCCAGGCATGATCCTGATGGGGTGCATGCCTCCCTAGACATGTGCCCCCTCCCTTTCTACCTTTTAGCAGGGGGACAAAGCCCCATGTTCTCTCCTATGAGTGTATGACATATGGGCAGATGTCTAAGTATCAAAGGTCAACATTTGACCAAAGTCCAAGGACAAGATTTAGCAGATGACGGAAAATGGCAGATGTTGTCTCAAATTTATCTCATAAATTAAGACAATCCTTTTCTGACTTGGACAAGCTCTAGTCAGACCAAGTAAAGGTTTCTGAGTGGGTCCAAATACATTTGGCTCAGTCGAGATAAGCTTTAATGATTGTTGAAGGAGAACATTAGGCTCAATCGTGTGCTAGCAAGATTTTCTTGAACCTAATTGAATCTTATTCAAATCAATTGAACTGGATTAGTCTAATTGATGATATCCAGATCCAAATCCTTATTTGTGTGATCTAGTTAGGTTCAGTTCCGTATGATAATGGGATACGTCACGATCTCTATCATCGATATCATCGAAATACCTTCCGATGGATCAGAACTTTTCTGATTCATATAACTAGTATGATCGATCATCCAAATCATTCTAATTGCTCCCAAAATCCACCAGTGACACCTAGCAGCATATGGTGGCAATCCATTAGAACTGAAAATGAACCTCTTGGTGTAGTTACCTATGTGATTAAGTTCCTCTATCTTGAGCTCCGATCAGATTAGGGTTAAGGTGATCTCGTCAAATCCTAATTTTCGTCATATGAATTAATCATTCGATTCAAGTCTAATGTGAAAATCATAATAGAAACTCTTTCTATTATTTCACTCTACCATGGCCATGGGCTTATGGTCTTGATTCTCATGATCATCATAGGGCTGCTCCTCATCTACCGAGATAGATAGATCCTCTATCGGTGCAATCCAATTCCTACAATGAACATCCTATAGCCAACATACACCTCAAGGTTCCGAATGGCTAGGAGACCGAGTTATGGTGTAGTCAAACTATAATACCCTCAAGATGAACTATCGATGTACATCAGGTCAAAGAACCAGACACACCACTGCAGCTTCGAGCTAGTCATCAACGAGAAGGTAGATTTCCTCATGACTACTCGAGGTGGTCACGCTTAGTGTCCTCGTTCTCTTACGAGTACCTGTACTCTTGCTCCGATGTCTCTACACCATAAACTCAAGACTCATCTATCCTAAAGAAGCGATTGTACAACAACCTTTTGGATCAATCACCATCCTCATGATGATCCTATGGTCGAGAGCATTTTATGAGTTAATAATGAAAATTCATGTCTTAAATTTTCAACTTTTGAAAATATGAACCATCATTACCATTAACTTAAGGGATATATCACAGACACTTTCAAATATACATTGTGATAGAAAATAACTCATTTTACTATTTATAGTTAAAATTATAATTTTATCCTTAGAAGTGTATTACAAGTGTCAACCAATCTAGCTTCTAGGGTACACATATCTAACAAACTCCCACTTGACCTAAAGCCAATTGGCTACAAATTTAAGTCCCATCTTCTCAAGGTGGGCTTCAATCTTCTGCTGACCCAAAGACTTTGTGAGTGGGTCTACCATATTATATGTGGAGTCGACTCTCTTGACCTGGACATAACCTTTCTCGAGGTAACCGCAAATGAGGTGGTATCGCCGCTCGATGTGCCTGAATTTTTTATGAGACCTCGACTCCTTAGCAAGGGCTATGGCACCATTATTGTCACAGTACAGAGGAATGGCATCCGATGGCATCACTCCGATCTCTATGGTGAATTTTTTGTGCTAGAATGCCTCCTTCACAGCTTCTGACGCAGCGATGTATTCTACTTTCATGGTGGAATCTGCTATCACTGTCTGCTTTGAACTCTTCCAACTAATAGCACTACCATTACACACAAATAGACTCTCAGATGTCGACTTTCGATCATCTATATCGGACATAAAATCTGAGTCTGTATACCTTAGACTTGGAGTTCTCCATTACCAAAAACCAACAACATATTCTTAGTTCTTCTCAAGTACTTAAGGATATATTTCACAGAAGTTCGGTGTTCTTCATCTAGATTGGACTGATATCTGCTCGTGACATTCACAGCATGGGCTATATCAGGTCGTGTACATAACATGGCATACATGAGGCTCCCTATTGCTGAAGCATAAGGGATCTTGCTCATGTGTTCAATCTCCTCTAGTGTGTTGGAACATATTTTCTTGGAGAGATGAATGCCATGTTTGAAGGATACCAATCTCCTCTTGGAGTTTTCCATGCTAAACCTCTTTAGCACTTTCTCTATGTACATCTTCTATGAAAGACCTAGCATCCTATTTGGTCTATCTTTATAGATTTTGATTTCTAGAATGAATGATGCTTCTCCTAGATCTTTCATGAAGAATTCTTTAGATAACCACATTTTAACTATGGTCAACATGAGAATATCATTTCTAATAAGGAGGATATCATCCACGTACAGTACGAGGAAGACAATAGCGCTCCCACTGATTCTTTTAAAAATACATGGTTCCTCCTCATTTTTGATGAAATCAAATAATTTGATCACATCATTAAAAATGAGTATTCCAGCTCTGAGATGCTTGCTTAAGTCCATATATGGATTTTTGCAGTTTGCATACTTTGTGATCAGTATCACTGGATGTGAAACTTAGTGACTGTTCCATATAGATATCTTTCTCAAGGTATCCATTTAAGAACGCCATTTTTACGTCAATTTGCCATATTTCATAATCAAAATAAGCTGCAATAGCAAGCAATGTGCGGATGGACTTTAGCATAGCTACTGACGGAAAGGTATCCTGATAGTTAATGCCTTCACGCTGACTATAATCTTTTATCACTAATCTAGCTTTGAATATCTCCACATTCCCATCTGCACTAATCTTTCTCTTGTAGATCCATTTACACCCAATAGGTACTATACCTTCTGGTGGATCTACCAAGGTCCAGACTTAGTTTGAGTGCATCGAGTCAATTTCTGATTTCATTGCCTCTAACCATTTTTTGGAGTCGATATCTGATATCGTCTCATCATAGATTTTGGGATCATCACCATGAACCCCATTACCTATGAGAAATATTTTCTCTATTTCCTCTGAAATAATACCTAAGTACCTCTCAAAGGGACGAAAAATCCTTTTCGATCTACGAGGTGGAGGAGGTAGTAATTGTATTGGCTGAACCTGATTTGGTTCTATGGGGTCCTTAGCTCGTTGCTTTTGTGAGACTTTCTCCTCGAGCTTGATCTACTTTCCAATGCCTCTATCTTGAATAAACTATTTTTTTAAAAAAATGGCATGTCGACTAACAATCACATTGTGATCTTCTGAAATGTAGAAATAATATTCTAATGATTCTTTAGGATATCCTATAAATTGAGCTCTAAAAGATCTATAGTCTAACTTGTCCGTTTGTTATCTTTTGACATGAGCCGGACAACCTCAAATTCTGAGATGACTCAGACTTGATTTCTTACCATGCCATATCTCATATGGTGTGGTAGGAATGATTTTAAAGAAAATTCTATTTAATAAATATATAGTAGTTAACAGACTATGTCTCCAAAGAAAATCAGGAAGGTCTGTGAAGCTCATCATGGATCGGACCATATCTAACAGGGTCCAATTTCTCCATTCTGAAACTTCATTGAGTTGAGATATTTCAGGTGAAGTCCATTAAGAGACTATGCCATTTTACTTAAGATAGTCTAGAAATTCTCGACTAAGGTATTCACCTCCTCGATCTGATCGAAGAACTTTAATGGGATTTTCAGTTTGCTTTTTGACTTCATGTCTGAATTTCTTAAACTTTTCAAAAGCTTCAGATTTGTCTTATAAGATACACGTATCCATACCGAGATAAATCATCGATAAAGATTATGAAGTAATCAAAGTTGCCTCTAGCCGACACATCAAATGGACTGCACACACCAGTATGTATTAGGATAAGTAGATTCGTGGCCCTTTCTCCATGTCCTACAAAAGGGAGCTTAGTCATTTTGCCATGAAGACATGATTCACAAATTAGATATGACTCGAAAGTCAATGGACTCAATAGCTCGATTTTCTCCAATTTGTTAATCCTATCTTCTGCTATGTGACCTAGCCTTAGGTGCCATAGATACCTATTGTTTGGAGTATCCCTCGGTCATTTTACGACATTCATATTTTGCTCGATATTAAAGATAGATACATCAATATGTAACTGGTAGAGACCGTTAATGAGGAAACCACTTGCAATTTTATTTCTTTCATAAAGAATATTACAATGGTCCTTAAGAAAACTAATTACATAGCCTTCTTGTGCTAAACATGAAATAAAAATCAAATTCTTGCTTGCAGTAGGCACATAATAACAATCCCTAAGTACTAAATTTAAGCCAGACGGTAGTCAAAGAGGATAGGTTTTCATGTCCATAGCAGCAACCCTTATTTTATTTTCGACACGTAGGATCATCTTACTATCCCTCAGCCTCTTGCTATTCTTAAGATCCTACATGAAAGTGCACAAATGAGCACTAGAACCAGAGTCAAGCACCCAATTGGATGCAGAAAAAACTATAAGGTTAGATTCAATAATGAGCATACCTCCAGAAGGACCTGTCTCCTTCTTATTCTTCAGGGTGGCCAGGTATGTAGGGCAGTTTTGCTTCCAGTGGCCATCAATATTACACTGAAAATACTTTTCTTTGTCAGCGGCCTTCTTCTTTAGCTCTGCCTTCTTCCTCTTTTCACCTTCCATCTTCTGTCTTTTCATAGACTTCTTCTTCTTTCCAAAAGACTTTCTCTTGAAAATAGTTCATTCCATAGCAAGTACTGAGCCTTTAGAATCTTTCATAGAAAGCTCAGTAGTAACCAGCATATTCATAAGCTCGGCCAGAGTATTTTGAAGTTTATACATATGGTAGTTCATGATGAACTGTCTATATGCATCAGTCAAGGATTGCAGAATTATATCATTTTGCAGATCCTGGTCTAACTTCATTTCGAGCTTCTCAAGCTCTTCCAAGTCCTTGATCATCATCAGATAATGATCTTGGACTGATTGTCCATCATATATTTTAGCCTTAAACAGTCATTTAGTGATCTGATATTTGGCTGTATGACTCTGTTCACCAAACAACTCTTGCAGGTGAGCCAACATTTGATGGACAGTCTTGATATCTTCATGTTGGTACTGAAGCTCATTAGTCATCGAGCCCAACATGTAGTATCTGAACTTATTATCTTCATCCATCCATTTATCAAGAGATGCTCTATTCAGCAGATGGATGGACTGGTAAGGTGGGAGGATCCTGGTCTAATACATGAGTTAACTTTTCGAAACCCAAAATGATTTTGAAGTTTCAAAGCCAATCCTTGTAATTGGGTTTGGTCAGTCTATGGGTGTCCAGAATATGAGCTAGTGGGTTGGATGCAGACATTTTTATTTTTTTTATAGAGAGTCAAAATTTCTAGTTAGATTTTATAATTAAGACTTGACTAATTTATTTAGGAGTTTATTTTTTAAATAAATTAGCTTTCATTATTTTCTTCGGATCCCTACACTCCCTCTATAGAGATATGAAAATATCGATGATTAATGATTTTTAGTGGATGGTACAGTCCCACCAACTAACTCATCACTTCACCTAACAGTTATTGGTGATGGGTTAGCCAATGAGTAAACAACTCTTATCCAATGATTCTCTAATCATGGTGCATCCAAGTTTGATCTCTAATTCATGAATCTCACCATGTTTGGAATATTGATCCACTTGTTAGTTAAGTCAGACCCACCATTTGCACAGATTGGATTCCTAATTGGATCTCTCACCATATCCGAAATATTGAGCCTAATCCATCCTCCAGCTCGTAGCATCAATGCCTAATAGACATGATTGTATCTTTTTGATGCAACTGAACCACTATGATCAGTCGAGAACAATCAACCCCGAGAAGGGCCCGCATATCTACAATGGTGGAAGACCTTAGACTTAATCTTTTCTTAGGGAGATTTGATTTATGTCTCTTTAAATATGACTTGACATAGCCATAACCATTATGACTAACCTAGTGGCATGAGTTAGCTTAGATTATTAGTCACCTTAGATCAGGACTGAGCCGACAAATATGGCTAGGTAAGTGAGACTGGTGGAAGGGATATTGCATTAATTCGACAAGAATGCATTCGAGTCGAGTAGCTCCTAATTAAAAATTAGTCAATTGTATCTACCAAACTTATCTTAGACACCAAATTGTTGAGCTTAATTAGGTCTTAACTTGATCGATCACTCATGTGACTCGATCTTGATCTAGATTTAATCCTATTAGACTGGTCAATTTAAGCACTCTTGATCCCATCTAATCGATTCTTGATTTGGTTTGATTAACCGCTAGACGTAATTGAGCTACCCAAGCCCGAATCCAATTTTATGAATATATTTTAGATCTAAAAATTCTTAATTTTAGATCTAATATATTTCATAATCTTAATTCTTAATTAAGTTTAGGATTCATAAACAAAACATGTAAATAAAATCCTAGGATTTCAGGATCTAAAATTTTGCAAAAAATAAATTTTTAATTTTTGATTAAGGATGAACGTGCAATGGTGCATGCTAATTTATAGCTATGGTAAGTGCACCAGTCGATCAAGTAATAAAGTGAATGAGTAGAGTATCATCCCTAGAGGATTGGAAAATAAGTACTGAAAAGCTCTTTCCTATACTTTATTTAGAAGATCGATTTATGAGAATAAGAAATTAAAGAAAATAAAAAAAATAATTAAAAGTTTTTAATTAAATAGAGAGTGTAAATTATTAGGATTTTAAACTCAAGAGCAATGGAAAAAAAGAGAGAGACTTAACGAATATACCAGATGTGATACCCATGATGATTCATATCAACTATCAATCTCATGACACGTGCTTAAATTTCATCTACCGTGAGTTAGTCATGATGATCCCGAATGTCATATTTCTAATTTTCTGAACTTTGGATATTTTTAAAATTAATTGGGGTGTCGGATGAGTATTGAGATTAAGGTTATTTTCCTTCTCTTATCAAGATAAGCTAAAAATGCTTCTTCTCTTCCTTGCAGGTTCTATCACAACTTGGATGTTCTAGCCCAAAATTCTTAGCCAAGTACTTTCCACCTTCCCAAAACTGCTAAGATGCCGCAATGATATCACTTCTTTTATGCAGATGGACATGAAGAAGCTATATGAGGCTTGAGAGCATTTCAAGGAACTTGAATGAGGAGATGTACACTATCATCAACTAACCGCTAGGCTTCAGGTACAAACTTTCTATAATGGTTTACCTCCTACTAAACGATCTATGATTGATGCAGCAGCAGGAGGAACTCTTAATCGCAAAGATGGAAGAAAAGCCTTTCGATCTGATCGATGAGATGGCTAAATAGCTTATCAATGGCAGACAGAAACGTATGATGCCAAAAAGATAAGCAGTTGTCAGGGAGTAGATTGCATGCCAACTTTACTAGCTGAAAATTGCAGCCTTAGAGCTGGAAGTCAACAACTTAAAGGGAACAACTTAATGCATGTTCAGAGCATTACTTGTGAACTTGTGGTGGAGAGGACATGATACGATGCAATTGCCAGACAGGTAATCTTTTGCAAAAACAACTGAATCGAGCTAATTTAGTATTGGTAATTTTTCAACCACAATAAACAACTCCCTACTCCAACACATACAATCAAGGGTGGAGCAGCACTCCATTCTCATGAAGCAATCAAAATGTGCACAAATCAGCCAACCCCGAATTCTAAAGTACCTGAAGAAGTCCAACATGGAAGAGCTGATGGTCCAAATTCTATACAAAACCGTAGAGCAACTATAAAATGAAGCCAAACTAGGCAGGACAAACAGCCAGCAATCTCGAAACTTGGAGATGCAAATAGTCAAATGCTAAGATCAACTCCGAGAGACCTCAGGTCCTTGCCAAGCAATACGGAGACAAATCCAAGAAGCAAGTCAATGCTATCAGCCTACAGAGTCGTACAAAGCTGGAGAGCCACATCAGAAGAATGAGATTGAAGAGCAACTACAAATAAGGAAACCATCACTAAAATCGTCAGTCACCAATACAACCAGCAGATGGATGTCTCCAGGTATACGATTTTGCGACCAAATGTGAAGCCCTAACTGCCGCCACTACCATTCTCAAAAAGACAAATACAGCATCCAAATAAGAAATTTTCTAACTTTTTCAAATATTCTAAAGAATTTTACATATTAATATTCCTTTTGTAGATGCTAATTACTCAAATGCCGAGCGGTATGCAAGTTTCTCAAAGAATCCTAAACAAATAAGAAAAAGCTGAAGGGCATGAGAGAATAAATTTGAATGAAGAATGCTCAGGCAATACTTCAAAATAAATTACCACAGAAGCTAAAAGATCCAGGAGTTTTACTATCCCTGCATTATTGGTGATTGTAGTTTTGATAAAAGTTTTATGTGATTTAAGGAGCAAGCTATTAATCTTCATGCCTTTTTTCTATTTTCAGGAAGTTTGGCTTAGGAGAACCAAAGCCTCTACACTACTGCTCTTCAATTAGCCGACAGATCCATTAAATATCCAAGAGGTATAGTGAGGATGTCTTTAGTAAGGTAAACAAGTTTATTTTCCTTATTGATTTTTTATTGTTCTGATATGAAAGAAGATTATGATGTACCTTAATTTTTTAGGAGACCTCTTTTTAGCTACTGGAGGAGCTTTAATGATGCTTCAATAAGAAAAATTAATTCTTAGAGTCCAAGATGAACAAGTTACTTTTAATGTTTTTCAAAATCTAAACAAACTGATGATAATCAAACTTGTTTTCTAATAATATTATTATAATCCCATTATAATGAAGAATTCTGTAGAAAATAGGTTTGAGACTATAAAAGTGAACAATGTCAAATTGAAAGAGGAGGCAATTAAACATGAAAGTATTTCAATTGAAGTGGCACCGAATTGATCACTTTAGAACTCAAAGAAATCAAGCTGAAGACCTATAAATCAATAATGTTAGATAGTTGTTTCTTTTCTTTTTAGTTTGATCATTTTTCTTTTCATTTAATTTTTAGTAATTTGTTTGTTGCTCTTTTATGCTCTGGTGTGCATTTTCAATTATGCAGAAAATATCAATGAAACTCAAGCAAAATTTCAAAGCTCCAAGAACCAGACTAAACACAAAATCAGGTGTATACCTTCCATCCTTATTACACCCTTTTAATTTTTTTTCTCTTTTAGACAATTGTAGAATAATTATATAAAAAAAAAAACCCATGTGTCCAGAAGAAAATCTTGGAGCAAGAATAACTGATAAGTGATAAAAGATAGAATTATTTGCTAATGAATTAATGAGTTAAAGAAGTAGATTAGTTAGTCAACTTTTAGGCAGCCTACTTAAGGTCATTAAAAGATTATTAAGCACTTTTTATTGTACATGCACACTAACAAGAACAAAGTAGGCATTGATTATAAGGCCAACTGAGGATTCAATTTCACTGAATATTGGTAATTAATATCATTCTAATAAAAAAAACTTGAATTTAAGGAAAGAGCTACCTGCCTAATAAATAAATGTGCAAAAAGATAGAGTATATATGGATTGCCCACAACCTAGTAACTGGTCTCTGCACTAGGTCAAGTGTGAAATTCACGTAAAACGGTGAAGAAAAGGCCAGGATGCTCAGCAAGAAAAAATAAAAAAAAAAAGAAAAAAAAAGGCATAGTGTGAAAGTACCTTAATTCATGAGTGTAAAACTTGAGAATGTATAAAAATTAACCAAAATAGGGATAAGAGAGGATACTTTTGTTCTTCTTTATTAATACTAAATGCTAAAGTTAGTCATCAAGAACATAAATGCTATAGATCTTTGATGTACTCTAATGAAAGTTTTAATTGTATTGACTGAAAAATTTTGCTTCTGAAGCTCAATGCTTAGTTAGCAGTATTTTCTAAATTTTTGACCTTTAATCTTAGATTTTTATCTTATTAGATGGATTAATCTTATTGAAACATGGTATTAAATAAAACATTGTAAGGGACTAGCAATGACTAGTTGGGGTATGATAAGTGGTTAAAATTACTAATAAAAATATAAATTATAAAATAAATTAACCCTATTTACTAGAAATTTATACTTTTATTAATCTATGCAGGAAGAAGGCTATCAATGTGGAGATCTTATTTTTCTGGTTCAGATGAAAAAAATTTCAAGCAAAATGGACTTCAAACGAGCCTAGAATCGAATTTCAAAAAAAAAAAAAAACTGCCGACGCAATGCTGATGTCAGCATTTTTGCGGTGCATGATGACCATCGAAGGGTATTTTGGAATTTCACAGTAAGAGGTTGCGCTTGATTGGTTGAAAGAATGCGTGGTCCATGCAACACCGAGCATCGCGCATGGTCCAAAGAGGGCAATTTGAGAATTCTAGCTGATCCAACGGGCGGTTTTCACTGAAGCTTGATTGGACAGCCGAAACAAAGACGCTGATGGACGGCATCCGTAGCTCTCGATCAAGATCCAACGGATGATATTCATTCCGACGTTAAACAATAGATCAGAAGGCTTCCTTCAACATGATCGGACGGCCCAGATTTGATCCAATGATTGATCCAACGACTGATATTAAATCCAACTTGATCTAGATTATTTTAAGAGGTTTTTGAGTGGTTTTTGGACCCTTTTGATCAACATCTAACGGCCAGAATTATCCAGATCTTAATTTGAGTTATTTTAGGAGTCTTATACCTAGTTTTTGATGGATTTTGGGGGGGAAAAACAAACTCTTTATCTATAAAAAGGGTTTGTTGTCGTGAGAGAAAAAAAAAGAAGAAATCAGAGGAAGACAAAGAGAGAGAGGAAGAAAGAGAGAGAGAGAGAGAGAGAGAGAGAGAAAGAAAGAGGAGAAGAGGTAGAAAAAAAAGAGATTTGTGAGAAAATCAAAAAAGGTTTTTGATTTTTCTTCGACGATCAGACATCGATAAGGACCTCTTTCTTCTTCGCCAAGTTCTCACATCAAGAGCAGCAGACATCAATTTCAGTAATCAAACAGTCTAATTTCTCTATGCTTTTTATTTTATTTGCTATTTTTGAACTTGTTATCATGAACTAAATTTTCTTTTACTAAGGCTAAGGTGTAACCACTCTTTTGATACAATATTCAGTATGATTTATTTTTAACTTTTATTCATGAGGAGTATATAAATCTGATTTTAATGCTTTTAGATTATTAGCCATCTTCTAATTGATCTGATGAACATAGATGTTACGGACCAAGTACATCTATGTTAATGCTTCTTGATTATATACCTTGTATTATGAATCAAATTAGAATTCATATGCATGCGGGAATTTTAGTGTGCTTTGGACACAGCGTATTTTAATTAGAGGGTTTCACAAAACCTAATACATTAATATTTATTTAAATTACACTGGACCAAAGGGTAATTAATAAATATTAATAGTTTTGCTATGCTTGGACCAAAGGATAATAAATAAATTAGGAGACTCTACCGTCACATGAAATAAAATTAATCTAAAAATTTGAATATGTATTGACTGAGTGGTGAACCGATTGCCTTAGTA